>CM057248.1:25965758-25990758 GCA_029931835.1 Etheostoma nigrum
CATCACTAACAGGGACGCTGTAGAGCGTCCTCTGGTGGACAGACTATGCAACGCCATCACTAACATCACTAACAGGGACGTTGTAGAGCGTCCTCTGGTGGACAGACTATGCAACGCCATCACTAACAGGGACGTTGTAGAGCGTCCTCTGGTGGACAGACTATGCAACGTCATCACTAACAGGGACGTTGTAGAGCGTCCTCTGGTGGACAGACTATGCAACGCCATCACTCATAACATGGTTGACAGAATCACTTATCGGCCGATATTATCGGCCCGCCGATATAGCGTTCGGGCTCTAAATGGAAGTATCAAATTGCTTATTGTGTGTTCTTTTTGATGATTCATTGGTCACCTCACTTGATGTTGCACCCCTCCACGGAAAGGCCAAAACTTTCTCACACATCTAAGATACTGGCAGCGAAAGTAAAATCCGGCTTGTCCAGATATAGGACAATCCGTCCTTACCTGCCTGTTCCTCCAAGCTGCCCTTTCCCTCTTTTCCTTTAGCCTAATTGATGACAAATAATCTCCAAAGAAATCACTTGAAAGCTCTTTAGGTGAAAAACAAATTAGAGCTCTAACCCAATACGAGCTGGCATACGGCCCCTCCCAGTAAAGATCTGATAGAGATCACTCCAGCGCAGACCACAGCCAGTCGATAACCTCCCAAGTGCTGCGTTATCAGGGGAGCCCGGCGCATTTCACACGCCTCCACACAAAAGCTGCTTTAGAGAAAATGAAAATGGGGGTTTAAAGCCCTGTAAGACCATAGGGTTTAACAGAGTGTGTGAGTGTGTGTGTGTGTTGAAGTCTTACTAAACCCCTGCTAAAAGCTACTTAGAGGAAACCCACAGGAGCGACCACACAGACTCAAAATAGATGCACACTTCCCAAAATGCACCACGTGTGATTGGAGCCCACACGCTCTCGTCTGGGTCATTTAGAGGAACTCGATGCTGCCTCGAAGATCGGTGCAATTATCTACTGAGGCGGCTACAAAGGGTTTGATTTCATTTTGCTTTGTATAAGGCGGACATCTGCAAATCTGACCGCTTCTACGCACGCCAAAAACACCAATAACAAAACCTTTACACATGTTTTCTTACTTTCCCGGCAACAAAAAACATCTTTATTGATCCATCTTTCTGGCTTTGGCTCTCTGCCTGGAGAATATCTTAAAATATATATATATATATATATATATATATATATATATATATGATGTATATATATATGTATATATGTATGTATATATACACATATACACATACATATATACATACATACACATATATACATACAGTACAAACATACACACATATATACATACAGTACATACATACTCATATACACATACATACATAACATATATATACATACATACATACTGTATACATACATACATACTGTATACATACATACATACATACATACATATATACACACATACTATATACACACACACACACATACAGTACATATATACACACACGCACACACACACATATACACACACACGCACACACACATATACACACACATATATATACTCACAAACACACACGCACACACACACATATACACACATATATACACACACACACATGATTCTTGTGGAATTTGGCAGAAGGACTGAGAATTCATAACTTAGCTATCTCTACTGTAAAACAATTTAATGACCACCAGATACGGAAAAAATAGTCTATTTAATAAGGCTTTTTTGGAGAGTTTTCTAAAGATCTTCACCCTGGAAGTACTTCTCCAAAAGAAAACGAAAGGCCACAAACTCATAGAAACAGCTCTATTTATAGGAAGAACATGTTTTGCATGGCCCGAAAATCCAACTGGCTTTGAAAGAAAGGGACAAGAGGAGTGATGTCTCTGGGTGGGACACTGACAGTGTTGGCCCGGGTTTTTTCATCTCCAGTGGAGAGTTTGGCCGAGAGGTAAAAGACTGAAAACATTTGGACAGAGGAAGTGAAAAGGAAGCCCTCTCCACCGCCTCAAAACACTGATCGCCTGATTGCTTTGGCAGACGTGTTAAGTTGGCTGACAGTCTGCTGTTGTACCAGGCAGCTCCCAGATGTCTGTGTTATATATATATATATAAAAACAAATAACCAGTGCTCCAAACCCCACCAAGATATAGGCTGTTTATTCCTGCCCACAGGAGCATTTTTCCATCTTCCTCATATCTAAACCAGATAATGTAACAGTCGCAGTTTTTAAAGCGCCCATATCATGCTCCTTCTCAGGTTCATAATTGTATTTTGAGGTTGTACCAGAATAGGTTTCCATGGTTTCATTTAAAAAAAACACCATGTTTTTGTTGTACTGCACAATGCTACAGATCCTGTTTTCACCCTGTGTGTTTAGGTCTCTGTTTTAGCTCCAGAGTGAGACATCTCACTTCTATACTATCTTTGTTGGGAGCTGCACATGCTCAGTAGCTCGGTAAGATCACATCAGCTGATAACTCTTTCTCCAGCTTTGGTCAATCCAAGGAAGGATCATTTGGGAGACTTCTTCTAGACCAGGGACACTAGTGGAATACCTGCAGAACAGGGACAGGAAGTAGTTCTTTTGGAGATTATGGTCAACTAGTGCGTGTTGTAGCAGTATTATGCCATTGAGAATGAGCAAGCATGCTAGCGCTAGCATGTGCTACGGTTAGCCACCGTCTCGGCTAGTGACGTAGAAAGCGGTGGAGATTCTTAACAGCTCACCGGAGACTGAAGGCAGAGGACATTCAGAAACCGGATCTCACTCAACACAGCATGGGTAGTTTTTTTTCCAAGTGTGCATACATGTGGAAGCACCAGAGACACAAAATAACACCCCAAATCCCAGAAAAAGTGTTTTCATTTCATAATATGGGCACGTTGTAAGGTTAGTTAGGTTTAGCTAGTCTCCCATTGCCAGACCTTCCTCCACAGCGCTACGGAGGAGGGTCTGGCTAGTCCACACTGCTTCCCGGGATGGGAGAAAAACATGCTCTGGTTTATTGGCATTTTTTTTTACAACCAATCACAATTGTCTTGGGCGGAGCAACAGCAGCGCTGGAAGAAACTCCACCCGAGTTTAGACTGCCAACACAAAGGAAACAGACATCGGTGAAAATACATGCATCCGGCCACTATAAATGTTAATATGAGTCGTGATTGCTGTGGGTTTTTTCGAGAGAGAACAGTCTCAAATCAATTCAAAAACGCCAACAGGTGCCTGTTGCGGGTCCATCGTTCTTCTGCAACCACGGCCAAAAGACAAAGCTTCCTCCTTGATTCAATTACATCCGCCAGCTGCATCCAGGAGAACAAGGAGGAGGAAGTGGAAGAGGAAGTGTTGACCCAGACTTTGGCTCTCAGTGTAGCTGACTGTGACCTCGGGGGGGGGGCAGAGAGGTGGAGTGCAGCAGCTACAAAATGATCGGGTTTGATGCTTGAGTTTGTGTTTTTGTCCCAGTGGTAAAAACTGAGAAAACTGAATTAAGAAGTAGCTTGTTGAACCCTTGGCTGTTTCTGCACTCCCTTTACTTCTTCATCTGCTGTCATACATTGTTATTTTCAGGATAAGTTCAGCTACTCAGAAGTATACTCACCTGGCACGCGGGTCATACTGTACATGTCCCGAAACAAAACGTTTTACATTACACTACATGTATCTGAAAATGTCTGTCTTTTGCTTGTACTGTGTGTTTTCAACATACCCCCAACTATCTATATGAATGGACGAAGCCGGCGGATGATTGAGGGCAGCCCTGGAAGTCGTAGGATTTGTGATTGGGTGTTTAACATTAAAGCTATAGCGCGTCGTTTCTGTCGCCCCCATGAGGAATTCTAAGTAATGACAAAAAAACTCTTGGCATGTCCACATGATACAAGTCTTCCGTGATGTCGCATCACCCCAACCCCTCACCCCTCCTCCATGCAGTTAGGTAGGGAGGACACGGAGGATTGAATAAAACGTGATGGACTATTCTGAAGAGATCGTTATCTTCACTCAAGTTTCTGCGTGGGGAAGTCACCCGATGACACAGTCATACTCAGAAATCCAGAGAAAGCTATGTGGAGCTGATACTAATTATATATATATATATATATAGTATATATATAGGAATAAACGACCAATATCATTGTATGGTTTGGAGGACTTGTTCAAGCGTAACACATTAGGAAATGCACCTAAAAACTAGATCTGTTGTTAGCTTGTACAATTACTCCTGCATTGTGGCTGTGGCTCAATGGTAGAGCGGTTGCCTGCCAGTTGGAAGGTTAGAGGTTCAATCCCTCAGTCCTATGTCGAAGTGTCCTTGGGCAAGACAGTGAACCCCGAGTTGGCCACAGTGTGTTAATGGTGAATGGTTCCTGTACCATGCAAAAGCACTTCTAATAGTTGTTTAGACTAGAAAAGCGCTATATAAAAGACAGCACATCTACATTGCTCGGACGCGCAAATGAAGCCGTAGACAGCCATGTGCCGAGAAACGACTGTCTTCCAATACTGTTTTGTTGGAGATAGACGAGTCTGGCAACATTGTGCTGAGGTTGTGTTGTGTGTTGTGTTGAGGTTAGGACAACCAAAGTTTGGCTGAATCCCATTTCTCCATCTTACCCCTACCCCTTACCCCTACCCCTTACCCCTACCCCTTGGCCCTTGAAACCAAGGGGTAGTGCTAGGGGTGAAAACATCCCCCTATGAAATGGGACACCACTCGGTTACATCACCATACAGAATTGATCACAAACTTCCAACATGCCGTCTCTGTCTGTCAAATGCGTGGGTTTTGACAACAGTGTCATATGCATTTATTTATTTATATATTTTATAGTTATTTTATGTTCACTTTGGTGCAGAGGCAGATGTTTTCATCTGTGTAGTACTTAGGTCTGTTTGCAATACATGTATGCACACACACAGTGTGTTGTACAGTGGGTACGGAAAGTATTCAGACCCCTTTAAATTTTTCACTCTTTGTTTCATTGCAGGCATTTTCCAAAAATCAAAAAAGTTCATTTTATTTCTCAGTAATGTACACTCAGCACCCCATCTTGGACAGAAAAAAACAGAAATGTAGAAATTTTTGCAAATTTATTAAAAAACAAAAACTGAAATATCACATGGTCATAAGTATTCAGACCCTTTGTTCAGTATTTAGTAGAAGCACCCTTTTGATCTAATACAGCCATGAGTCGTTTTGGGAAAGATGCAACAAGTTTTTCACATCTGGATTTGGGTATCCTCTGCCATTCCTCCTTGCAGATCCTCTCCAGTTCTGTCAGGTTGGATGGTAAACGTTGGTGGACAGTCATTTTCAGGTCTCTCCAGAGATGCTCAATTGGGTTTAAGTCAGGGCTCTGGCTGGGCCATTCAAGAACAGCCACGGAGTTGTTGTGAAGCCACTCCTTCGTTATTTTAGCGGTGTGCTTAGGGTCATTGTCTTGTTGGAAGGTAAACCTTCGGCCCAGTCTGAGGTCCAGAGCACTCTGGAAAAGGTTTTCGTCCAGGATATCCCTGTACTTGGCCGCATTCATCTTTCCCTCGATTGCAACCAGTCGTCCTGTCCCTGCAGCTGAAAAACACCCCCACAGCATGATGCTGCCACCACCATGCTTCACTGTTGGGACTGTATTGGACAGGTGATGAGCAGTGCCTGGTTTTCTCCACACATACCGCTTAGAATTAAGGCCAAAAAGTTCTATCTTGGTCTCATCAGACCAGAGGATTTTATTTATCACCATCTTGGAGTCCTTCAGGTGTTTTATAGCAAACTCCATGCGGGCTTTCATGTGTCTTGCACTGAGGAGAGGCTTCCTTCGGGCCACTCTGCCATAAAGCCCCGACTGGTGGATTGCTGCAGTGATGGTTGACTTACTACAACTTTCTCCCATCTCCCGACTGCATCTCTGGAGCTTAGCCACAGTGACCATTGGGTTCTTCTTTGCCTCTCTCACCAAGGCTCTTCTCCCCCGATAGCTCAGTTTGGCCGGACGGCCAGCTCTAGGAAGGGTTCTGGTCGTCCCAAACGTCTTCCATTTGAGGATTATGGAGGCCACTGTGCTCTTAGGAACCTTAAGTGCAGCAGAAATTTTTTTGTAACCTTGACCAGATCTGTGCCTTGCCACAATTCTGTCTCTGAGCTCCTCAGGCAGTTCCTTTGACCTCATGATTGTCATTTGCTCTGACATGCACTGTGAGCTGTAAGGTCTTATATAGACAGGTGTGTGGCTTTCCTAATCAAGTCCAATCAGTATAATCAAACACAGCTGGACTCCAATGAAGGTGTAGAACCATCTCAAGGATGATCAGAAGAAATAGACAGCACCTGAGTTACATATGAGGGTCACGGCAAAGGGTCTGAATACTTATGACCATGTGATATTTCAGTTTTTGTTTTTTAATAAATTTGCAAAAATTTCTACATTTCTGTTTTTTTCTGTCCAAGATGGGGTGCTGAGTGTACATTACTGAGAAATAAAATGAACTTTTTTGATTTTTGGAAAATGGCTGCAATGAAACAAAGAGTGAAAAATTTAAAGGGGTCTGAATACTTTCCGTACCCACTGTATATCTGTTTCAGCGATCACCGTTTTGAATGTCATTGATGTTATATATATATATATATGTTAAATATTTCGACCCTGTCAGAGACTTTTTAGACCCTTAATGGAGTCTTTTAACAATAAACAGAAGCCCATGGGCTCCAGAAGAGAAGCTGGTGTGAGTATGTGAACCATGCAGCAGGGTGTTGCTGTGAAGGAACATGTGTGCTCAGTTAGCTTTCCCTGGATAAACAGAGCTAGGGTAAGTACAGGTTAAAGCATAAGCCCTTTAGCTGCGGGGTTGTGCTAATCGCTAGAAATACCAGCTTGCCAGTTTTTTTTCCCCATAAAGTCTCTGTTTGGGTTTTACTGTAAACACTGTGACTTGACTAAAGTGCATTTAATTCCAGCAGATTATATACAAATATACAAATGCACACAGACATGTGCACACAGATGAGTATATAATCCAGTGGCAGTGTAAGACCATCACACAGTATTAGCTTTTCACACCCAGATCCCACATGTGATTCCGTTTCTGCCTTCTGCTCATTTGGAAATAAAGTACCTAACGGCGTGTTGCTCACTGCCAAATGGAATTCTGGGTAGTAATGTGAACTGTGTGAACCCGTCACTTCGTCAAATTCTGTTTTGAGCCATCAGGGAAGGCGTATTTTTGTTTTTTTTTGCCTTTATGCTTCATTTTACCTGTAGGATCTTTATCAAAGTTTTGTTTTATCCACATAACTAAATACAGAGCACTGTGTTTGGCACTTTATTTGAACCCATGTTTTGTCTTCCCGTCAACAATGCTCAGTGTTTCTCAACATTATTATCGCTTTTTTTCTGACATTTTTGTGCCTTTTTCAATGTTGTGGGTGCTTTTTTTGACATTTTTGGTGTTTTTTTACAAAGTTTTTTGATATTTTTAATGTTGATATTTTCAGCGCTTATTTCGACGGCCCATTTTTTGTGACAAAAAAATAAATAAATTAACTGAAAACGGGTCAATTCGACCCAAGGACAACATGAGGGTTATAGTGGCTATACTGTATGTAACTTTCAGTTTTGTTTTTACCATACCTGCTGTCGTAAAGGTCTTTTCTTTACGGTGCTTTATTACCCAATTAGGGCCCTATGAAATACTTTATTTTCTTCTTCAAATTCCATTATATTTTTCTGTAAATTCCTTTTTTTTTCAAATTCAGTTGGTTTTTTTTCCAAATTCAGTTTTTCTTTCCAAATTACTTTTATTTGTCTTCAAATTCTGTTTCATTTTTGTTCAAATTCAGTTTTTTTTAATTACATTTTATTTGACTTCAAATTCAGTTTTTCTTCAAATTTTGTTTCATTTTTCTTTAAATTCCTTTTTTTTTCTAAATTACATTTTATTTGTCTTCAAATAGTGTTTCGCTTTTTTTCACATTCATTTTTTTTTTTTTCAAATTCAGTTTTTTCGGCTTTATTTTCAGCCCTTTCGGATTTTTCAGATTTGCTTTTCTTTTCATGTTAAATTGTAATAAAGGCCGTAGGCCTGGGCTAATATGCTGTATTAGCCGACCTTAATAAAAGCTAATTGAATGCTCGACTATAACAAATGTTGAGGAAGGACACTTCGATGTAGCTAGTCACTGGTTTTCGACAACAACGAAGATTTTCTTCCCACAGATCTCTCGCAGCACTTCTTGCATGTGCTGCTTGCAATGTTTAACAAGAAACGGACGTATCCTCTTCATTTTCTCAAGCGGTACGTCAGCTTCGGCACACATTGCAACAAAATCCTCCGCAAACTCACGCCTTGCATCTATTGATTTTGACCTGGCCCCAATGGTGACCCTCCAGGTCACCATTGGGGCCCGCTGTGGATTTAGCTTTGTTCATGAGATGTACTTTTGATTTCAAATGGTCGTTACGTGTGTCTTTGCGGGTCCAGTCATTTGAATGTTGACAAAACTTTGCGAATGCATTTTTGCAGATGTTTTTATGTTTTAAAAAAGCATCTTACTCTTTAACAGAAAGGTCGACCTCCTTAGAAATCCTTTCCATAATGTTGTCAGACACTTATAAAATATTAATCTGAGTCTGTCAGCGACTAAACGAGCACTTTTGTGAAGGTAAATACAAACTGTACAACTGCCCTATTAACATAGATTGTAGATGTTTCTCCACTGCTGACTGCAGCAATCTTTCCTAATACTGGACCCATGTCAAAGACTGTTGTTCCCATCAGTCACCCAGACACAAAAACATATGAAAATAGGGTTCTAGGTTGAAAAAAACGGTAGTTACCCTTTAAAGGTTATTGTCTGCAGCGTTAAACCATTTATGCTACTGAAGAAATTTCCACAAACTGACTGTCAGCGCCCCTTACGAGCCTGAAGTTGCCCAAAAGTTTCCTCCAGTAGATAGACGGAGAGCCTGAGAAAGTGGACCAGTGCTCCATTCAACCCTCCAGGACCTAACCACTGGTGATGACTTCTCCCCTTGAAATACCCCTCTCCTGGCTGGCAGGCGGAGAGCAGCAGAGGTGCGTCCATGTGCTGCACAGAGTCAGCTGCTTCAGCGCTGCTTGGCAAGGCGCTCATGTCCCCCCCCCCGTGCTCCGCCCAGCAGCAGCAGCAGCAGCAGCAGCAGCAGCCCCACCCAGAGGAAATACCAGCATGTGTTGCTTAAACAATGTGGTTTCAATCTGAGAGGAGTGCCGGACTTTAAAACTACGATTCAGTTTTCTCCCTCAGTGTCTCACTGCTTCTTTTGAGAGAACACTAGGGCTGCACGATATGAGGGAAATATGCACTAATGTTGTTGAATATCTATACCGGTATATCAGGGTTTAAAATTAGCTCCATCTACAAGCCAAATGCTTGTAAAATCTGCAGGTGGCTGGTACAATGGTGATCCATTGAGTAGCTGCTGAAATCTGAACATGCACTAGGCATTTGGCTGGTCAACAAAAACGTTCATTTTGAACCCTGGGAAATTAATAGATATTAAAGTGTACTCAGTTTTGCATTTCTGCTGCTTTCCGTGTTCTGCTTAAATACAACAGACTGCTTGATGAATGTGATCCAATGATTGTAGTAGGACTTCTTTAGCAAGTTTTGTTTTTAAGCTTTTTGAGTGTTAATTATTTATTATCTGCTTTAGCTTAACCTTTTAGACAGATATGGTGATAATAACGGATCAAAATTATTGAAAAAAGACACACAAAACTACCACAAAGAGACCCAAAACTACTACAAAAAGACCCAAAACTACTACAAAGAGACACAGCATGGCTTTAAAGAGACACAAAAATACCACAAGGAGACACAAAACTACTACAAAGAGACCCAAAACTACCACAAAGAGACCCAAAACTACTACAAAGAGACACAGCATGGCTTTAAAGAGACACAAATCTACCACAAGGAGACACAAAAGTACTACAAAGAGACACAAAAGTACCATAAGGAGACACAACACAACTAAAAAGAGACAAAACTACTACAAAAGAGACCCAAAACTACTACATAGAGACACAGCATGGCTTTAAAGAGACACAAAACTACCACAAGGAGACACAAAACTACTACAAAGAGACACAAAAGTACCATAAGGAGACACAAAAGTACCATAAGGAGACACAACACAACTAAAAAGAGACAAAACTACCACAAAGAGACCCAAAACTACTACAAAGAGACACAGCATGGCTTTAAAGAGACACAAAACTACTACAAAAGAGACACAAAACTAACACAAAGAGACAACACAACTACAAAGAGACAAAAGTACCACAAAGAGACACAAAACTACCACAAAGAGGCAACACAACTACAAAGAGACAAAAGTACCACAAAGAGACACAAAACTACCACAAAGAGACAACACAACTACAAAGAGACAAAACTACCACAAAGAGACACAAAAACTACCACAAAGAGACAACACAACTACAAAGAGACAAAACTACCACAAAGAGACACAAAAACTACCACAAAGAGACAACACAACTACAAAGAGACAAAACTACCACAAAGAGACACAAAACTAACACAAAGAGACAACACAACTACAAAGAGACAAAACTACCACAAAGAGACACAAAACCAACACAAAGAGACAACACAACTACAAAGAGACAAAACTACCACAAAGAGACACAAAACTAACACAAAGAGACACAAAACTAACACAAAGAGACAACACAACTACAAAGAGACAAAACTACCACAAAGAGACACAAAACTAACACAAAGAGACAACACAACTACAAAGAGACAAAAGTACCACAAAGAGACACAAAACTACCACAAAGAGACAACACAACTACAAAGAGACAAAACTACCACAAAGAGACACAAAAACTACCACAAAGAGATACAACACGTATGGAGAAATTGCTTCTTTTTTTCCTGATATTTTCTCGAGTAAGGACGCCTAAATCCGCCCCCGCCAAATACGGGCACTTAAGACTGCGATATATATTACAACCCAAGAAAACCCTGACTCCTGAGGTTCAGTCAGCAGAAGATGGCACCGTAACCTCTTCTCCATCTCTCCATGCCCTTCATTCCTCCCTCTGTTCTTCTGTTTTTGATCATCTCCTTCCCACTCTTCTTCAGCTTTCACACGGCCGTCGCTAATGGACTCCAACACACTGCCAAGTGTGGGAACACAGAAACTCTCTTAGCCTCGGTACCTCGCTGTTCACACCTCAGGCCCCGGCCCAAATCAAACATGGCCGCCGCATGCATTAACATCACAGACCACGGGGAGAAGAAGAAGGCGTCAGAGTGGGGTACGTCGGCAGCTGAGAGGAGATCTAAGTGGGCAGATGGACACGTTGGACGTCTGTTCTTGTCATTTTTTAGGGCTTTCATGTTGGATAACTGGACGGCCGAGACGTCACACTGACCTTCCAAAGTGTGTGTGTGTGTGTGTGTGTGTGTGTGTGTGAGAGAAGCTAAAAAATGAAATCCTTTATAAATCCCAATGACACCGAGAAGTCTGGGAAATATTCTCCTCCCGACTCCCACGCATTTCACCTCCACACCTCAACCTACTGTACATCCAACTTAATGCAGAAGCTAGGAGAGAAAGAGAAAAAAAACTCATTTCCTGAAGTTCAGAGCAGATTTAAAGCTGTGCGGCAGCAGAAATGTGAAATCCGAGGGGCGATACGACTAAAACAGCCCGATTGGACCTTGGGAACTGGGTATGAATCAGCAGCTCCGTTGGCCATCTGGGTGAGCTGATGCTGAATAACATGAGATCATAAGACCTTGTAAAGGTCTCAGGGTTGATCTGAGCTGGAAAACTGCTAAAGATCCACATATTAGTGCTGGGTATCCAACCTCAGTACTTTTTCGGTAGCTACTGAATATGTAAGTATGGAAAGTATACATGTATATAGCTATGGAGTGACTCTTTGTTACTTTTTTTTTTATTTCATGTTTACAATTTTAACCCTAATTTTCCCAATTTTTCTCACACATGTTCAAGTTCAGACAACATGTGAGTGATTGGTGTCTTTGGTTAAATGAAAAAACCACAAAGTAATACATTTGGGGGAGTACCTGTGAAATGGCATATTGTGTCATCTTAACCCCTGGTTTGATTCAGGCTTCTTCTTGCTCTATCCTTCGCTATGTCTTAGTCACACAGAGCCACACCCCCCACACACACACACACACACACACACACACACACACACACACACACACACACACACACACACCAGGGTGGTTGTATCTGTGGCTGTGGGAGGATATCAACAAGCCCAACCCGTTTGACCCTAGCAGAGCAGCGGCTGACTGTGGACTGCCATACGACAGATAACTCAAACTATTAGATGTGTTAAACCAAACGGTTGTTGTGGAACATCAATCTGAGGTAACTTCTGCAATTTTCAGAGTTTCTGCAGGTTTCACCAAGTCAACTTTTAGACTTTTTAGGACCATTTTGAATGAAAGCTAAAGGAAGGCATGTAACTGCATTTCATTGTCTTTATACTTTGAACTCTGCACAATGACAATAAAGTTGAATCTAATGTAATCATATGGATGCGCAGACAGTGTTGTTGTCATTACTTAGACTTCCTCATGGGTGGGTGGGGCGACAGAAACTACACACTGTGTCCTTAATCACATCAATTAAGCCCTAAATTCAGTTTATGTCAAGCCATGTATCGCTGAACTTGGACGTCCACAAAGCTGAAGAATAAAATCAGTTTTACGTCAGCGGTACAATCCGAAAGAGACTCGCGCCAATAACAAGAAAGCTGATTGGAGGAGTTACATGGACGTAGGAAAATTAAGACCTAGAACACAATACTTGATCTAATTTTGGCTTAAAAGTTTGATTGTGAATTTTGTTTGTATTTTTAAGGCCCTGAGAAAACCCTGATTTAAAAAACTAAAATTACAAAAAATAAACTCAGAATGTTAACACATCTCTGTCCCCAAACAAAAAAACTGTCCTCTAAAATTCCTCCAATTTTTATTCTGCATCACCAAAAACTCAAAATAAATATGCAATATCGCCGCATAATCAAAATCGGGGTGGTCCAAAACATCGTGATATGAGTTTTCTCCATGTCGCCCAACTCTAAATCATGAGAAACGTTAAAATGATGTCATCTGAACTGAAGTCAGCTCTGTAAATGAAGACTAGTTGCCTCTTTCTAAATATTTTTGCTTTCCCAGAGGCAGGAGCAGACAGACGGACGGACAGACACCCCGTCTCCACCTCACAGCTCATTTACATTTAGATGAGCCCATTAAGATCCATAAACGACCAACACCGCCTCTCCATCCGTCTCACTTTTTAAAAAATAGAAGTACAGCATAATGATTTGGGGATTTGTTGGGGCTTTTCAGCTCCCGTCCGTCTTCCTCTCCCCTCCCTCCATCTTCTCCTCCTCTTCCTCCTCCTCTCCTCCCTCCTCATCATCGCCAGCTGCTGTTTCATAAAGCAGCAGCTGGACCCCCACCTCCTCAAACTCTTTCAACATCCATTCCTTTAATTTTAGTCTAAATAATTCCTAATTTCTGCTTTTCTAACTCAAACATTAGGTTTAATTTCCTACAAATGAGGTTTATTGACCATAAATTCCAAAAATAACTGTAAAAACTAAAGTTAATAAGTTAGTGTTATGCAGTGTTGAAAACGTCAAAAAAAGTGACAAACATTGATAAAAAGCATCAAAAGTGATGAAAAAAAAGGGACAAAAACACAAGTTAAAAACATTGATTAAAAGCATCGACAAAAGGGTTGATTTTCAAATTATGGGACGGGAAGACGACACAAGGGTTAAAATGTTTTGACTAAAATTTGACTAAGATACCTTGAGTTCTCTTTTGACTAAAACGTGACTAACAAAAAAAAACATATGTGAATGACTAAATATGACTAAAACTAACAAGGACATTTGGCACAAGACTAAGACTAAATTAAAAATAGATGAAGAAATGAACACTACATCGCCGCGACGTGTAGTTTCATTTTTTGAGAGGTCTGGCGTACACGCAGAAGCCTATAAGAGTGAAAAGTACGGCATTTTTATTTATTTTTCAATGCCTGGGTTTGATTTTTCCCGCAAAGTCACAACATGATTTGCGACAGGTACACGCTACGGTAACACATTCTGACGGGTCACAGATTTTTTTGTAACACCAGAAAAGCCGGTGTTAGCATTTGAAAGTGGAGGCTAAGGAAATACACACTGCTGGGAGGCAGATTTTTCTTTAAAGTGGCTTTTTTGTTATAAAAAGCCTTGTAAAATGTCACTGACGTATTACACAATGTCTATAGCTCCGTAGAGTCCCATTCATTTTGCACTCGCCCGCTATCACCCCCAGTGAAACGCTGGTAGAACTGCAACCAAAATTTGGTGCAATGGTTAAATTGCATTGTGGGTAATGTAGGCCTCGGGTTTTGACGATGAAGAAGATCGCATGGGTTAGCACACAGCATGACAGAAACCAATCAACAGGTGGTCTTGCATTTTGGAACAACTGTATCTAATGATTGTTTTCTCCATTAATCAATCAGCTGTTTGACCTCTAAAATGTCATTAAAAGGTGAAAAATGTCGATCAGTGTCCCCAAATGTCTTGTTTTTGTCCACAACTCAACGACATTCACTTTACTGTCACAGAGGAGAGAAGAAACTAGAAAATATTCACATTTAACCATCTAGAATCAGAGAATTTGGACATTTTTAAATAAAAAAAGCCCATTAAATCAATTAAATATCAAAATAGATGCCGATTAATTTAATAGTTGACAACTAACCCATTCATCTTTGCAGCTCCAATCTACAGTAAAAAGGTGCAATGAAGCAACAGCTTATTAGAGTTTTCCAGTGTCTGTCTAGACGTCCGATGCAACCACTTATTCAAATTCATTTTCTGTGCACACAGAGTCCCTGGGATCCCTTCAGTGCTTAAATACAACGTTGTTATTCAGTAAATCGTCATATTCATCATATTCATTTCTGCAGTGAACAATCCCAGCGTCCGTGGGTTTGGATTTCCTGCTGTCCCTTCAATGCCCTGTACGTGGTGCAGGGGGAACAGAGTGGCTCACATTTCATTACATTCTCTACATGAGTAAAACGACTCGGAGGCTCCCGCCTGCTTCCCTCCATGCTCCCTGCTGTGTGTGTGTGTGTGTGTGTGTGTGTACATGTTTGTCTGCATGTGTGTGTGTGTGTGTGTGTGTGTGTGTGCGTGTACACCCTCCCTCTCTCCCTTCCTCTTGCTCTCTCACAGAACCCGACAGTAAATGTCTAGATTTCAGGTTTTTCTCAAATGGATTTATCCCACAGGGTCGCTCGGGGGCTGCTCCCATGAGCCACTGCTGCACCAAGAGATGGAGAGAAGTATGAAGGCATAAGAAGAAGAGAAGAGGGAGAGGAGGAGGGGGGGGGGGGGGGTCTCTGCAAGACATTTGCCAGATATTTACATTTCGTGGCAAACTATGCTGCTATATTCAGGATCTTTTGGCAGCTCGGCTCATGTAACATTCATGCCAATAAACACTAATGAATTGAATTCAATAGAGAGGGAGGCGGCGGAATGATGCAGCAAAAAGACCGCCGCGCGCACACACACACACACACACACACACACACACACACACACACACACGCACGCGCACACACACACACACACACACACACACACACCGTGACTCCCCACCTTAACAACTTGTCTCACAGCAGCTGGTGCATTTCATGCTTAGACAAAAATAAGAAATCAGACCAATCGGGGGAGAGAGGGAGGGAGGGAGGAGAGAGAGAGAGAGAGAGAGCAGCAGCCATGATTTGTGATGCGTTCACCACAGCAACATGTTCCTGCCTCGTCTACCGAACCCAGACGCATACTGATGAGCAGCGGGGGGGGGGACCTTTCAATGGTAAATACACTCAGTCTTCGCCATCACCGCCTCGGTTTCAACAGGTGCTGTTTGTTTTTTCTCTCCCTCCATCAGCCTGAGACTTTCTATACACTCTGAAAACAGCCATGGTGATACACAAGGTTCTGGCTTTTTGTTATTATTAATATTATTAATATCATTCGAACCCCAGCTGACGGACGAGAGGTTGATTTACAAGTAAACGAGGCTGGAAATGTGATCGCCTCTCGGCTTTTTCTGTCATTTCTAACGACACATTCTCACTCACAGCGGGTCAAAGAGCGACGCTCGGTCAGGTGCCTTTGGCGTCCGTTATCGACACATTTGGCGTCATATTTAGGTTTAGGAAAAGATGGGGGGTGGGGTTACAAAAGGGACGAGAACGGGACACGAACCCCCGTCTCCTGGGGGAAGGTCCTGTGTTCTTCGATCCACCCAACACCCCGATTTTCAGCCTTTCATCCTACTCGCTTCCGGTGCCGCCCAGCTAACAATTTTTGGTTCCCAGAACGTTCGTTTTTGGTTGCGGGAACGTTCTCTAAAAAGTTACAACCTTTCAGAGAACTGTTAGGGGAACGTTCCGAGAACGTTATACACTACCGGTCAAAAGTTTGGGGTCACTTATACATGTCCATACCACTCCATTATAGACAGAATACCTGCTAATTTGGGTGGGGGGGCTGATCTTTAATGCAATATCTACATTGCCCATTACCAGCAACCATTCATCCAATGTTCCAAAGGCACATTCTGTGTACTAATCTATCATTTAAAAATAAAAAACTAGAAAAACATTGGAGAACCATTTTACTATTATGTAAGCACATAATGTAATCTGATTACTGCCCTGGTTAAAAAAACAATGCAACTGATCTCAGCTGGCATTCTGTCTACAATGGAGTGCAATGGGAATTTCTATGTGACCCCAAACTTTTGACCGGTAGTGTATATACAGTATATATATATATATATATATATATATATATATATATCTATTGATATAATATATCTATTGATATATTCTTGTTTTAAGTATTTTCACTAATACAGTTAAAAAACTGAAGTCAAGCACAAAAGTAGCCTACTGTTCTAAGCTAAATTGATATCAGCCTTAAAATAAATGCTATGCTGTTTATCTTACTTACATTTTCTAAGTCAAATCATTTTTGAGTGAATTTAAATCAAGTGACTACGAGGGTGCAATAAATAATGTGTTATATTATGTTTATGTTTTATTCATTATCATTAACTGATTATTGGCGTAATTGATGCTTGAACAAAGGAGCTATGGGAGCGATTTAGTCTCAGAGGGGTCTGGATGGCCGAGGAAGCATTCAGAAAGCAGCAACACTGCAATGTAATAACCCTCCATGACCAGGAGAACTCATGCAGTGACATTATCAGCATGTCCTTCACAAATAACAGCTTACTTCAGTGTTGATGTACCAAGACAACACAGGTACAAATCTAACCAAATCCAAAAATCTAACCTAAATTAAATGTTCCTCAGTCATTAAATAAATGCATCTCTCTCTCTTCTTTATGTCTTAATGTCTCCAGCTTAGGGGAACGAAAGCCCAGGTGTGTGTGTGTGTGTGTGTGTGTGTGTGTGTGTGTGTGTGTGTGTGTGTGTGTGTGTGTGTGTGTTGTGAGTGTGACATGTGTGTGAAAACAGGATGTTGGAAAAAGCAGAAGGGAACTGAGAAGCCGACCCAGTCAGGGCGCAGGCATCCTGCAGAGATACAAAACACACACAAACACACACTTCTGCATTGAGGTGATGACATCTTTTCTCTCTCACACACACACACACACACACACACACACACACACACACACACACACACACACACACACACACACAGTCGTGTCTCACTATCTTTATGGGGACCAGTCATTGACATAATGCATTCCCTAGCCCCTTACCCTAACCTTAACCATCAAACCTAAATGCCTAACCTTAACCCTTACCCTAACCCTAACCATAACCTAATTCTAACCCTGATCCTAAAACCAAGTCTTAACCCTCAAACAGCCCTTTAAAGTTATGGGGACCAGCATTTTGTCCCCACAAAGTTGTCAGGACCCCATAAGTATACTGTATTTCCAGTTTTTGGTCCCCACAAATGTAGTAAAACCTGGTCCACACACACACACACACACACACACACACACGCACCTTAGTCCTCCTTTTCACTTCAGTAAAATGCTACTCGAACAACTTTAACAATAACCAACAATTCCCATAATCCCACAGGGAGAGCGGCCTCTCATTTCACTCCCAAGCTCCATGAAAACCTCATTCTGACATTCTGCGGTTCAGACGGTAACAACAGGCCGCGGGGCATCAATTTAAGATCAACCAGCGCCTGTTTTACAATTGGCTGAAATTTGTTTTGTATTTTACACACACACACACACACACACACACACACACACACACACACACACATTGTAATCTGATGTATTCAATGTATTGTATTGTATATTGTGAGAATGCTCCGGTGTAGGTAGGAGGTCCGTGGTGGATGTTTGGGTCTAAACATGGAGGGCATGGAGGGAAACTAATGTCCCGTCCTAGGGAGGGTTTTATTTCAAATAAATTAAAAACAAAGTGCCTCATTAGCTAGTTTTTTTGTCATGGACCCATGACGCTCAGATTTTGTTTCTCAGTTTTTGTCGCTCAGTTTTTGTCGCTCAGATTTTGTTTTTCAGTTTTTGTTTTTTCAGTTTTTGTCGCTCAGTTTTTGTTTCTCAGTTTTTGTTTCTCAGATTTTGTTTCTCAGTTTTTGTTTCTCAGTTTTTGTCGCTCAGTTTTTGTCGCTCAGATTTTGTCGCTCAGTTTTTGTCGCTCAGTTTTTGTCGCTCAGTTTTTGTTTTTCAGTTTTTGTCGCTCAGTTTTTGTCGCTCAGTTTTTGTTTTTCAGTTTTTGTTTTTCAGTTTTTGTTTTTCAGTTTTTGTCGCTCAGTTTTTGTCGCTCAGTTTTTGTCGCTCAGTTTTTGTCGCTCAGTTTTTGTTGCTCAGTTTTTGTCGCTCAGTTTTTGTCGCTCAGTTTTTGTTTCTCAGATTTTGTCGCTCAGTTTTTGTCGCTCAGTTTTTGTCGCTCAGTTTTTGTTTCTCAGTTTTTGTCGCTCAGTTTTTGTCGCTCAGTTTTTGTTTCTCAGATTTTGTCGCTCAGTTTTTGTCGCTCAGTTTTTGTCGCTCAGTTTTTGACGCCTAAACTTAACTGCCCCTGCCCCTGAAAGGACCGTCATTTCACGGGGCCCCGTACCCGTAACAGTCACCTTTCGTCGGCTAAACTCAACCGCTGATACAGCCGACATCTCACGGAGCTCTGCGGCCGGCGGGACCACGTGACCAGCCGGCAGTCCCCTCATTTTGTACAATATCACAGAAACATTTTTGTACTTTATCGTACAAACCAGTTCATGAGAATGTGTTGTTGGGATTGAATTGCACTTAATGTGTTCCACTGTCTTTCTGCTCCCATGAAACCTTTAAAAACCTTTTTTAAAAATCCAACCATTTTTTGTCCTTGACGCACAGCAAAGAGAGTTAGTATTCTTGAAAAGCCGGCTGTTTGGCATTATGACAGCAGCGATGTTCCCTGCCCTCTCAGCATATCTGAAACTAGACCCCCGAGGGGGTTGACGCTGCTGCCCCCCGCTCCGTCAGCACCTCCAGTCCACGGTTTGTTGCAGGACTCGAGGGAAGTGAAGCGATCTGTGTTAAAGGTACACGAGAAAAGAAAGATATAATCCCTGTATTACATTACATCTGTGCATTACACTCACAAATCCCTAAAGTCCTGAAACACAGGAGCAGATGTGGCTGTTCTACTTGGACGACACCAACAAAGATGACAGCTCACGCACTAACAGAGGAAGAGTTATGGCTGGAAAGGAGGAAAGAAGAGTCCACTTTACACTTTTCTCCCAGTCTGTTTACTATAAATGCTTCAGCCATTTCTCTACAGCAGTCATACACATGCAAAGAAGACTCAATGAACATGATGAAAAAAAGAAGTAGCCTGATACGATAACAACAGAGATGCAAAGTGAGGTGGTATTTCATCTTGCTGAGTCTGTTACTTTCTTCATCAGGCATCAAGCAGAAGTATTGTGGTGTTTTAAGTCATTTTGAAATACCATATGCACATGCACTTAGACTCCGGACCTGCGGACCATGTTCATATTACAAAAATCACACACACACATCTCTAGCCCCCCGTCAGTGCACTCGGACCGCAGGGCTCGAGAGTGCCACCAAAGTTTGTAAGGGTGCTGTCACTCCCCGATGTAAGTCGAGTGCAGATTTTAGTCGCACATGCGTTCATACTTTGTGACAAGTAGCCTACAAGATGCTAATGGGAGACTTCTGTAATGTCAATACAGTAAAAATTGACCTATTTAACAAAGTCGGTTCACTGCTGGCATACCCTATATATATGTGTGTGTGTGTGTTTCTTTTTACTCTATGGTGTTACTTGGAGAGGATGGCTCCAACATAATTTCCTTGTAATGCATACATTGACAATGAAGATCAATCTATCATGAGATAAAAACAAAAAAGGGATATGACTCAGGAGATTCAGAGGTGCGAATAAAATGCAACAAATGTCACCGGTAGGGCTCAAACTGGGATTGCGATAACCTTTTGATTGATTAATAAGTTGAGTTAAAAGTGGTTAACTGTATTAAAAAACACCTTCTTTCTCCTTCACCTGCAGAAGCGTGAGACAGCAGAAAGCAGAGAGAGATACTGGCAGCGTTAAGTCTGCTTGTAGCTGGGGGGGTTAGCCGTGCTAGCTGCCGTTAACAGCTAAATCTGGCCATCTAAAGCTGTCCTCCATCAGAAGGGAATGAAGCCGGGCGGGAAATCAATTTCCTCTGGTCCTGTGGCAAGGTTGCCTGGCAGCCGCCGCTCTGATTAAACCACCCGAAGGTTAAAGGAACAGGAGCCTTGTTAGCATGAATGACTGCTTGGTGTCTGTTGTTGGGGTTTTTGTCATAATGATTCATTCCTCTCATCACTACTTCATGTGAAGGCGGTTGTTTGGCTGTCAAGATTGTAGAACTTTAGCAATGACTTGATGTAGTGTAGTCAACAAAGAAGTCTGGAAACTTAACAAAAAAAGTTACTCCAGTTTATTTTTTGCAGTTGGAGAGCTTTCAGGTTTGGACATGCAACTCTTTAGGTTGAATTATGAATAGGTCAAAAGAGATGAACATTGGGGTTAGACTATATCTAGTGTTAGACCACGATTAGACAGCACTGCGGAGGAGGGTCTGGCTAGTCCACAGAGCATTCTAGGATGGGAGAAAAACGTGCTCGGGTTTATTGGCACTTCTTTACACCAATCACAATTGTCTTGGGAGACGTTAAGCTCCGGACAGAGCCGCGGCGCCGCTTCAAAATAGTCTCGGAAAGGAACTTGTTTTGGTGGAACATGTCTACGTTCAAAGTTTGTTTTAGTCTTGCAACAGAAAACTCAGATTGTTGCTGTCTGGATTTACCCTGCAGAGATCTGAGGACCAGTTAACCATTGTCCTCAGAAATCCACCGGAGGTTAGAACAACCAACACAAAGAAAGAGGAAGGTGACGGACATTCGGCCGAAAAAAAGGAACATCTTGAAGTGGAACGTCCGGGATTGCGCCTGAGACATGCGTGTAAGCTCTAACCTGTTAACATGGGAGCCAAAATAAAAATGGACATGCCACGCAGGCAGTGTGCAGGAGCCCTTAGGATATAGCTTATCTGTTTTATTGCTGAAGGGGCGACAGATAAGCTGCTGTGGAGAAGGCCGGAGGTGGAGGAGGGGAGCTGTGCCTCTTCTCCATCACACCAGACCAGATTAGCAACGCACTGCAGCCAATAGAGATAACAGAGAGCACTTGAGAGGGAGAAACAGAAAGACAGACAGGAGATCCTTCATGGCCAAAAGTATGTGGACGCCCGAGCGTTACTGCCATGTGATTAGTGAATGGAATAAATTAATTAGGGATAGACAGATTATCGACATGTCATGTTGATCATAGGAGCAACATGACATGAAGTGCTCCAGTGACGGATGGATGGATGAAAGTGGAGATGGAGGAGTATTCCCCGAGCAGGGGGTCCACTGAAGGGTATGTGATGACAGACTGACGGAGACACATTGGCACACACACACACACACACACACACACACACATTGTAACCGGGGCGTCCGGGGACCCTCATCCAGAAGATTTTGAGCGTCAAACACTTTATCATGCAACAGTTTCTGCATCAATTTATGGAGCAAATGTCTTTAATAATTCTCCTGTATTGTTCAAAACATTCTGCATATTCAAAACATCACACGCAAGGTCTATAGTAACCTATAGTATACAGATCAGAAAAAGTTAGGTCTGGTCTCCTTTGTAACCTTTTTTGGAGTTTGTTTTTCACAATTTCTTTTTAATCTACTTTTTCGGAATATCGGGGGCTCACTTACGCAACACACTGATGCATAGCTGCAATCGAAGCCCAAAGGAGTAAAAAGAAACTGTTGCAATCTGCGGAAAGGCCGTGGCTGTTTATTCACACTTCTGACAGAACTACATTATACTACCATTACATCGGATTCTTCTGGCAGATGTGGACCACTGCATCCCCCCCCCCCCACCCCACCCCACCCCTGCACCACCACCGTCTCCATTAGCGTCCCACCCAGAGAGCCCAAGCCGTCCCTTTCATCTCCATCAATCTTTCATGCCATCTAAAACAGCACTCACATACGTTGGAACAAATCCCTGTCGACAGAGCCCTGCCCTCATACTGCTGCTGGGGTTCATGAACACACCAGAGACCTTTCACCACTCTCTCTCTCTCTCTCTCTGTCTGACAGCCTGACCTACTGCGAGTTTCCCCCACTGTCTTCGGCATCTCTACCTTTATTCTGCCGTCTCTTTCATCCTTTATTTGATCTCCAGAGTATCTGCTTCTCCGTCTGGCCTCAATATCCACGCCCGTCCACACCACACCAACAACAAGCTGCACTTTTGTGATGCTACGAATCAATTTTTTTCAAATATATAAAGTATATGCGTATTACCTAAAAAAATATTCTTATATTTGTAAGTAAACGTGTGTGACACTGAACATGACCTGAAAGCCAACTGAGGAAGTACACACTTTGCAAATCAGGTGTCAGCAGCAATAAATTACTCAACAGGAAACACACACACACACACACACACACATACACACACACACACACACCATTGGGAGTTCTTATCTGTGACTGTCAGTCTGTGAGTGTGACGGGAGGAAAGGGCAGTCGAAAAAATGCGAGGCTGAAGGTGCTGCGTGTGCATGTGTGTGCGTGAGTGTGCGTGCACGCGTGTGTGTGTGCATGCATGTGTGCGTGTGTGTGTGTGTGCATGCTTGCGTTTCCTGTCGAGCCTCCTGCAGGTCATTATCCACGGATTAAGTTACAAATTAAAGGGTGCCTTATTAGAAAAGTGGTACCACCGTGGCTTTATCTGTGCTAAGGCCGCAACTGACAATTACTTACATTATCTTTAATTAGCAGATTATTTCCACTTTTGGTCAATTAATCCGAAAACAGTGAAAAACACCCGGTTGGCACTTTTACATGTCTTGTTTCGACCGATAAACAAGCCAAAAATACAAAAGCATTTCTTTAACAATGGTGCCTGGCAAAGAAAGGCATAAATTCAGGACATCTGAGAAGCTGGAATCAGCAAATGATTGGTGATTGATGAATGATCAGTTTTTCAAAACAGATGCCATTTAAGTTGCCGTCTATTGACGAATTGGATAATTGTTGCAGCTCTGATTTGTTCCAGTGCAAGAACAGCACCCATTAACTTGTTTTGATCAAGAAAGCGACTTTAGCAGCAACGCTCTGTTTACAGTGAGCAGTGATCTAAAAGCTAATAATCTGTTGATATATTGATATTATAAGTCCATCGGGTTACCTCCAGAGAAAGCAGCTCCCCGTCGTCTCTCTGACTGCCCTGCAGGCTGTGTGAAGCCCCCCCCCCCGGCTCCATAATTTAGGTGTGTGTGATTTAGACCCGCTGCATTATTAAACCGAGGCACAGTTGCAGCGGCCGTCTGCCCCCCCCACCCACCCACCTCCCCGCTGATCCAAATCTGTCACTTCACCTCACACTCGGCTCAGGGTGACAGGGCCCTTCTGTCCCAGCCCACACACACACACACACACACACACACACACACAGACACACAGACATGTTATAGACACTCACAGAGACACACATAAACTGTAACCTCGGTGTTTTCTAGGACATTGTTCCACCTCCAGCCTGGCAGGCTGCCCAGTTAAATTGTTGAAAAGCCCAAAAAACTCGCCTGACCTGAGCTCAGCGTTTCATATTAAAAGAGCAAATAAGGCCCATGTGTACACTTTGACACTCTGACTCTCGAGATAGCAATCCCGTGAGAATCACTGACCCGACCAAGTCCGCCAGGTGATGCAAAACCGGGAAAGCCGATTCTGTGACCACAGGAACTACCGGGCCCTCCGTGAATGCCGCCATCAGTCTGAAAACCACTTGCCACCGGGCTCAACAACTTTTGGGGGAGACCCCGAGTGCTGTACAGTAGATGTTTCTCATCTCATCATTGTTAGGGCGGGGCTGGGGGGGGGGTTCTGGCTACTATACTAACGGGACAGCCTTCATCCCTGACCTATGACCTCTGCAGGAGAAGGATAGAGTGAGCAGGCTGGCAGAGGTTGGTCAGGGGGATCACTGTTTCTGCAAAAAGAAAGATGTAACTTGCCTTTTTCTTCCTTCTTCTGGACTTCCTGTGTTTGGGTTGGCTAACAGATCACCCCCCCCCCACCCCCCCCTCGCTCGCTTCTCCTCTTTCCTTTCCTTCGGCATTCCTTCCTCTTCTCTATTTTAAACTCTCCTCATTCCTTCTCTCCATGTGTCTCCCCTTTTCTAAACTCCGTTCTCTGTCCTGTTGCACCCTTTATACACCTCTTTATGACTTGTTTTCATCGTATGTGCATCCAACAACAACATCAGACCCC
>CM057248.1:25995758-26003258 GCA_029931835.1 Etheostoma nigrum
AAATTGATTTATTTTTAAACTTGGTTTTCCAGTAATATGACTCGTGCATTAAGGTCATAAGATTATTTTATGAAGACTTCACCATTGGAAAGGATAACTGCGAGATCGTCCAACCAAACTGAGATGAGAATAATAGACTGAAAGAGACTAAAGCGCTTTAAAACGCTGCAGAGTTGTGATTATTTTCTGTAGGTTTATTATATAGTACCAGGCATTTGTTTTCATAATGGAAAACCAAAAAAGTAGAGTCTAGGCGAGCAGGTACCATGTAATAGAAAAACACCAAAAGTGTCTTTTGATATTTATTGATGTAGGATGTAATAACTCCATTTGTTTAGTACATGAACCCAAACATGAGTTCTTTTGCATAATTTTCTGCTGGTTGGAGTTTGGGTCCCAGAGTGGGAGCTGGACCAGTTAAAGGCAGTTTGGTGCTGTTTCAGGCAGGAGAGACTCTCACGACAGGCTATAAACCAGCTGACCCAAGTCCAAAAATGGCTATCCTGTAATGGAGAAAAGATGCATTCCTTAAATACTAAAGCACTCCTGGAACAATAGTGCATCTGTCGAAAGATAGCCCTGCAGCGCAGGCCTTGGAATCCACTCGGACCTCGTTGAAAAACGGCAGGAAAGTTCCAGACCGATGGGATTATGTAAGAAAAGAAAAAAAATCTAAATCGGCATCATTCAGTTTAAACTTCAGTCAAGTAAAAGCAAATGGGCACGTCTCTGTGACACAGTTGACAACGGGTGATGCCCAGTAGCAGCTTAATAAGAGTTTGGGGCCATTAGACACCCTTGCAAGCGTTGACACATCAATCACAGCAGCCACCAAGGCAGAATTAATTAAAAATATGAGTTTGAAATAAATTATCACTGCCCTGGGTCACGGCGTAACCCATATTGCACACCCTGAGGCCACCAGAGAGGGAATTAGCACTCAGTTAATTATGATACACTGATATGCATGTTTCTTGTGGGAAAGAGGAAAATCAACACAGTGCACAAGGACCGCAGCGGAAAACCCCTCGAAGTCACCCAGATCTACATGGTTCATCTTCTGGTGTCAGCCATAAATGCTCTTATTAACTACACTATCACAACCACTTCAATTCTAGTAATTTGTTTTTTAACCCTTATTTAACCAGGAAGTATGTGTGTGTGTGTGTGTGTGTGTGTCTGTGTGTGTGCAATTCTAACAGGTAATGTTAGAATTGCAGTAGGCCACACATAATAGGCCACTAGAAACAGTTATGCTAGTAGTATTAGTATTACTATATCACTAATTTTAGTTATGATTATAATACAAATTTGATTATTCGGTGCGTGTGAGTGACAGGCTGATCAGCGAGCTTGTTACTTCACGCCAGAGATGTCCACAAGTCATGTTTTGGAAGTCCAAGTCGAGTCTCAAGTCTTTGAGCTCTTGATCTGTCCCTAACCCTGTAAAATATTAGGAATTTTAAAGCATGTCCTGTAGCTACCATCCATACAATACAGCATCAAAATCAGCTGTAGGATAACTTTTGGGGGTCTACTTAACACATCCCTCTAGCCCTCGGACCTGGTGAAATATCAACCTAACTCTGTCACATCATATGGATCCAACTATAAAGATCTTAAGATCTTATAAGATCTTTTGCGATGATTATCTTATTAACGAGTGGCTGTGGCTCTGTGCCTGCCAATCAGAAGGTTGGCAGTTCGATCCCTGGCCCTGCAGTACTTGTACCTGTACATAGTACAGGAACCATGGTGTAAAAGCTATGTATGTACTACGCAAAAGTGCTATTAGTAGTCTTTAAGAACAGTCCATTTACAATATATGCTAAATGTATCGTCTATTTCCTTTTTTTTTATTAAATTTCATTAAAAATATGTCTAATATCAAGAAAGTGGAAGAGCCACAACATGCATCGTCAGTCCAAATTACACACAATAAAACAGTTTGAAGTCACTGATGTAATCACTCAATTTATGTAATGTAATTTAGTAATTTAACTCAAGTGTTAGTACGCTCAGTGAGACCCAGCTCAGAGGTGGACAGGTTAGAGGCCAGCGTCTGCACGGCAGGTGATAATAAACTAGGAAATAGGACTACAACAACAGAGATATGTGCAGAATTAAGACGGCACGGTGTTACTGGACCGGGTACACCTTGTTCACTTAATAGTCTAAAAACCATCCACGGGATTAATTACGCATTACATGAGTTTGCATTGGCACAACCCTAATATTTACTATGATTACTGCATGGGGAATAAATGAATGAATGAATTAGGGGATAGATAGATATAGATATATGTTTATTGATCCCAAGAAAAATGGGAAATTATAGTGTTACAGCAGCAAAAACAGTCACAAAGCACAGAATATAAATATAAATGAAATACTAGGAAAAATATACATACATACATACAATATACATGAAATAATAATATGAATAAAATAAAATAAAAGAACAAATACTTGAATATGTACAGGATGGGTAAACAAAAATGTGCAATTGCTTAAATTATATTCTGAAATGTATGCTAAATGTAAATGTAAATTAACCAATTGTGCAGGTTGCATTAGTGCAGTAGTGTGGTGTCCAGAAGCCTTATCAGCACCCAGTGATGACATGTTAAAGAGTTTTATTGCCTGTGGTAGGAAGGATTTTTTGTTGCGGTCCATGAGGCATCGAAGCTGTCGGAGTCTCTTTGAGAAGGAGCTCCTCTGTTGGACCAGTGTGGGGTGGAGAGAGGGTGGTCTGGGTTCGTGCATATTTAAATGTAAAATCATCTTCTTCACTTGGATAACCATATGGGAATGATAATGAAAGCTCTCATATGTGATTATGGTGGTTCAGAACCACTTTTCCATTTATTGCCGAGAACCCTGACTCAACTTGACAAACTATTTATTAAAGAATCACCACATCATTGTGAACAGTTTTCATTAAAACTTATTTTTTTTTATTAAAAGAAGAAAAACCCTGACAGTAGAGATCAGTGAACGTTGCTGCTGATTATTTATTAGGATTATATAATAAATTCCATTCGCCCAGATGTCTTTAGGAGACTAAATCCTTAACTATCTGCAAGAGACCATATGAGTTTAGTGTTGTTGTTTCTTGTAATGTGGGTTAACTGACCCCATTAGTTATAGATTCAGCTGTTATGGTACGTTTCCACTGGCAAGCGGTATTTCCCCGCTTCCCCATTAATTGTTTATGGGAGCAGCCGTGCAATGCATTCTGGTAGCTCCTCATTTGCATAAAGTTGATTACAGGCAACTTTATGCAAATCGGGGTCGTCCAGTTTGACTCGCCACCTCTCGAAAACTAAGGGAAGTCTTTTAAACTGACCGTTGTCTTAAATGAAGACAGATTCAGCAACTACATAGCTTATTTCTCTGATAAGTTTTTTCAGAAAAAAAAACATTTTGGTTAACTATTTTTGAAATTTTTAAAAGTTTCTGGAGCAGAAGCTAGATGAAGCTTATGGCATAACTTTGGGTTCAATATTGGGGGGGAGGGTTGGAGATCTCCACTTTGAGCAAAATTTAAATATTGAGCATATAAAACATTTCATTTTCTGCATTCTGTTGAATTTTTCTGCTATAATTTGTGTCTTTTCTGCATGAAGTCACGGTGCAAATGTCTTACTTTATGAAAAGGGAATTATTATTATTATTATTAGATGTGCTTGCATTGGTCTGCTTTTGAATTTTTTTGGGTGGGGTTGTAACCCCCACATCCTCCCTGTATACTACGTCTATGTGTGAACCTCCAGTACCTGAGCCAGGTACTGGAGCTCTTCTTCTGGGATGCTTCTCATTCCTTATGGGGTTGTTTGCTCAATGCTAGTAACAAGTAACCTTCAGAAAACAATGCAGAAACCTTTTTTCAGTCGCATATCTGGCTGCGTAATGCTGAATTCACGCCATGGCGGCAAAATGTCTAAAATGAACAGGTTTTTTTTTTTTTTTTTTTTACCCTGCGTGGCTTCTCATTATTATGGTCGAACAGAAAAAGTGAAACTCCAATAAACACCCTGTAGATGAACGGATGAAAACTGGCTAACCTTGCAACAAATATGGCAGCAAACAACCCATAATGCACGTAAAAGACAGTAATGGTTCCATATGTTGTGACGACGTGAATGACGAGTTTACAAATGTAACCGACAGAAAGAAAAGATACTGTCCTATATCCAAGCTAGTATAGTAACAGCAGAATGCACACACACAGTACACACACACACACACTGGACAACTGGTCCTCTCTGCAGTGCACACATGGTCGGGTGCAGAAAGACAAGCATGTCAGCAGAAGGTGTGAACCGTGGGTCATTTCACGTTTCGATGGGAAATGTGGAACACAATCCACCACGTTTTGAGTTGGATCCTACAGTCTGACGAATGATAACCATCGACTATAAGTAGCGCAGTAGATATGACACATGCCTTTGGTGTGGGAGATCTTAGTTGCTCCAGAGGCGTGTGGCATCTGAGATACATAGCAACTGTAAGTCGCTTTGGATAAAAGCGTCAGCTAAATGACATGTAATGTAATAATGTGAAGTCTGACACCATGTCACATATAAAGACCACCATCTTACATCTAATGTTAAAGGTGCCCTGCCACAGAAAACCATTTTTACTTGCATTTTCTTAAACATGTCAGGTCCATGTGTGTGTGTGTGTGTGTGTGTGTGTGTGTGTGTGTGTGTGTGTGTGTGTGTGTGTTATGTGGTGAATGTGAAGATGAACTGCTACCTCCTCTGTCAGCTCTAGCCACTGAAAAGAAATAAGAGGAGAAATCAGGCCAATTAGAACAGCTGGTCAGTCTGACGTCGTGTCATTGGCTAGCTGTTAGCCAATCAGAGTCAAGCAGCTTAGCTTGTTGAATATTAATGAGAACTGGCACAAATGTAGCTTCCTGCAGGCTTTCTATACCCCACTAGAAAGGCTTGAAACAAGGCAACCAAGGTATTTTTCAGTGCATGGTAGAACTGCAGACATTACCACAAAGTAATAAAATACATGTGGCAGGGCACCTTTAAAAACTATCATAATATGTACGGACTGGGGATCTTGCAGGGTCACACATTGCACAACTAGAACTAGATTTGTTTGCAGGAGTGGACATTATGGTTTTGGATTGAAACCCAGAGTGTGTTTCTCATGGTTTTGGCTGCGAGATGCATTGCTCCCCGAGGCTGCTGGGAGAACAGAGAGCGGGCTATGACGAGTCACAGAGTCACATGAATCTGTCCCTGCCAGCGCCCGCAGTATCGCCAGAAAGCCTGCAGCTACACACAACGCGGGTCCTAAGAACAGTCAGGAGTCCTGTCCCATGAAAACTTAGGGCCCTAAGGGCCACGCTGGAACATGAGACTCACATCTAGGGCCAGACATAGGTTATTAACTCTCTCTTATTTCATCGAAGACAGCGAATATTGTTGACTGTTTTGTTGCATGTCTCTTTTAGTCTTCTCACTTAAAGTTTGGTCGACATAAATGCCTAAAAAAAGTTCCTTAGCCGACATAGAGTTTAGCAAATCAAGAAAAACAATAATAAAAAATTTTTAAAAGAAGCTTCCACACAGCCGACTCACAGCAATTTGTTTTTACAGCCTAAATATGAAAACTCTCTCCTTCTGGGGGAATTTTCTGAGTCACAAAGTCAGCAAATCTGCCAAATTCTGCTTTATGTTGTTGTTTTTTTAGTTGGGCCAAAATCTGTTGTGAATCTGTTGTGGGCTGAATCAACATTTGCGAGGGCGCTGCAGTCTTAACACACACTGACACGTACACATTGTTTAGGGCGTGGGAGTAAAGGTGTGTGTTTTTGAGTGATTATGTCAATTTGAACCTCTGAAACTGTGTGTGTGTGCATGCGTGCGTGCGTGCGTGCGTGCTTGTGTGCGTGTGTGAGTGTGTGTGAGTGCGTGCTTGCGTGTGTGTGTGTGTGAGTGTGAGTGTGTGTGAGTGCGTGCATGCTTGCGTGTGTGTGTGTGTGAGTGTGTGTGTGTGTGTGTGAGTGTGTGTGAGTGCGTGCTTGCGTGCGTGCTTGTGTGTGTGTGTGTGAGTGTGTGTGAGTGCGTGCTGTGCGTGTGTGTGAGTGTGAGTGTGTGTGAGTGCGTGCATGCTTGTGTGTGTGTGTGTGTGTGAGTGTGTGTGAGTGCGTGCTTGTGTGTGTGTGTGTGTGAGTGTGTGTGTGCATGCGTTTGCACCAGTATACAGATTCTTTCCCCTTGAGTGACTGCATCCCTAACCAACGACTGCAATGTCACACGCACACGCAGAGAGAGGAGGAAGAGCTATGTGATCTGATTCACCTCTGCTCACTGACTGCAAAGTCAGACACTTCCGAAGACTGCGCGGTTAGTCCGAGGGTTGCAGGATCAATTCCCACTGCTGCCAATGTGTCCTTTAGCCTCGAAACTTTCCCTTGAGCAAAGCACCAAAAAACTGTTTGAGTAAACCGATGGAAGCAAGAGGTAAAAAGCAAGAAGGGAAAGGAAAAAGGACGAAAGGCACTTAGAGAGGAAAAAGAAAGGATGGGCAGACGTACGTGGGGATAAGGGAAAGTAAAAAGGAAGGGGAGAAGAAAAGGAGGGACAGGTAGATAAAATCTGAATGACTTTTTTACCCCCAATCAACAATGTATTTTTTACAGCGTACCCAGATATATAGACTGACCGCAGCAAGTTACAAGGACACTCACACACATACAGGAAAAAAAGATGCATACTAGAAATAATAAATAAGATAAAATAAAATAAAATGCCAGAACTTCTGAAATATACTTATAGGGCTGACAAAGAATGTACACGTATATACAAGTGTATACAAGTGTAGAATAAAATGTACAACCTATTAGAGTCCGACCGATAATATCAGCGGGCCGACATTAGGTATCGGTATCGACATTCATAATGGCCGATAAACCAAAAAAAAAGATATGAATGAAATATTCATTCAATAATATCATTTAAAATGACAAATAAATGATTCTGATAAATGATTATTTAAAAAATAAAATAAAACGGACGGTCAACCGTGTTATGAGTGTTGTTGGTACATAGTCTGTCCACCAGAGGGCGTTCTACAACGTCCCTGTTGGCAACACTCGGATTATTATTATTATTATTTTTAGTTATTGTGTTTTTGTTCAAAGGACTTAAAGTTAAAGTTAAACTTAAGTTTCATATCTTAAGTTTGTATTTTTATAGATTTTAATTATCAGACCTTTAATATATTTGATGTTCCTCTGTTCTGTTGTGACAATAAAACAAATTATCATATTATTTTAGTGAAAACTCATAAATAACTACAAATAACTAATGTTAGGGAAATCTGTTTATGTATCTTTTTAGATTTTAGAGTCAAGGTGTATGTCTTTGAGTGATTATGTCAATTTTAACCTCTGTGTGTGTGCACCAGTATACAGATTCTTGATAATAATTTGTTTTATTGTCACAACAGAACAGAGGAACATCAAAATATATT
>CM057248.1:26008258-26071594 GCA_029931835.1 Etheostoma nigrum
AAATTGAATCAAGAACTAACAAACCATATTATGAAGTTAAAGACCTCGACAGCTCCAGTTAAACTCCGTCAGAAGAGACGCTGTCAGCTGGTTTCTGCTCCTGTTCATGCTCCAAATTAAAGACATTTTAAAGTATTAAAGAGCTGCTTTCCCTTTTGAATGCTACATTATTATTATTTTATTTATGTTATATGTTGATATTGATTCATCATGGGAGCTTGACCAGATTAGCTGGGATTGAAATGCCTTGCTAAAGGGCAATTTTACACCTTCCACAAGTCCTCTACTTTCTATAATAGTTATTCTGATTAAAGTAATGCCTACCATACACTGGCTTACATACTGGCACTCACTGGCTTACTTCATACAGTGGCTTGCATAAGTTTACACACCCATGCTAAAGATGATTAAAAAGAGAAATAAAAAAAAACATCTTTTGGAAATTTATCTTAATGCCTTAATTCAATAAATTAGGAAAATCCAACCTCTAAGGACACCAATTTTCTTTGTGAATGAATAATGTATAGTAAATAAATAAATGTTCTTCCTTGAAATACAGGGGGCATAAGTAAACACCCCCTATGTTAAAATACAGGGGCATAAGTATACACCCCCCTATGTTAAAATACAGGGGGCATAAGTATACACCCCCCTATGTTAAAATACAGGGGGCATAAGTATACACCCCCTATGTTAAAATACAGGGGGCATAAGTATACACCCCCTATGTTAAAATACAGGGGGCATAAGTATACACCCCCTATGTTAAAATACAGGGGGCATAAGTATACACCCCCCTATGTTAAAATACAGGGGGCATAAGTATACACCCCCTATGTTAAAATACAGGGGGCATAAGTATACACCCCCCTATGTTAAAATACAGGGGGCATAAGTATACACCCCCTATGTTAAAATACAGGGGGCATAAGTATACACCCCCTATGTTAAAATACAGGGGGCATAAATATACACCCCCCTATGTTAAAATACAGGGGGCATAAGTATACACCCCCCTATGTTAAAATACAGGGGCATAAGTATACACCCCCCTATGTTAAAATACAGGGGGCATAAGTATACACCCCCCTATGTTAAAATACAGGGGGCATAAGTATACACCCCCCTATGTTAAAATACAGGGGGCATAAGTATACACCCCCCTATGTTAAAATACAGGGGGCATAAGTATACACCCCCCTATGTTAAAATACAGGGGGCATAAGTATACACCCCCCTATGTTAAAATACAGGGGGCATAAGTATACACCCCCCTATGTTAAAATACAGGGGGCATAAGTATACACCCCCCTATGTTAAAATACAGGGGGCATAAGTATACACCCCCCTATGTTAAAATACAGGGGGCATAAGTATACACCCCCCTATGTTAAAATACAGGGGGCATAAGTATACACCCCCCTATGTTAAAATACAGGGGCATAAGTATACACCCCCCTATGTTAAAATACAGGGGCATAAGTATACACCCCCCTATGTTAAAATACAGGGGGCATAAGTATACACCCCCCTATGTTATAATACAGGGGGCATAAGTATACACCCCCCTATGTTAAAATACAGGGGGCATAAGTATACACCCCCCTATGTTAAAATACAGGGGGGCATAAGTATACACCCCCCTATGTTAAATTCTAGCTAATGTACTTGCATGTACTACTTGTTGTCTGGAGTTTGCAACTTCCATGTTGAAAGCACTTAATTGGAAGTTGCTTTGGATAAAAGGTTAAATGACGATGTTATGCAATGTAACGTAGTCTGCGGTGGCGGAGTCGCTTGAAAAGTCGTTTTGGTGTAAGGTCAGCGTAAAAGAGTGCGATATTTTCAAGTCTTTTTCAGCCCCCTTTCAATCATTCTCTGAATGAATAAGCTGAATGTGATCAACCCTCTGCTTGTTATTCTGCAGAAACCCCGGAGCAGCAGAGACCCTGGTGCAGCCAGAAGCTCTCAGGGTCAATCCCTACGGCAGCCAGCGGCGTCCATCAACAGTCGCTGAGCCTTGCTCCAGCTCACTGACAGTCATCTGGAATCAGAGCATCGACTCAAAGCCTAAAATATAAATGAACTACAAGCTTGCAACGCTTCCATGTCCAATTCGATGGACTAGATGCTAACTAACATTACAGCTGTAGCGGGCTGGGCATGTCAAACTGGGCAGTTAACAACAGATAACAACACAAACAGACATTCAGTCAAAATTCAAAAGGAGAAAATACTGGCATTAGCATATAGTATTTCAACTTAGCATGTTCCCTTAATATCTGACGACATATTGTGGTCATTTTTGGACTTACACAGTAAAAAATGTACATGCACCTTTAAATCAATGCATCCTTAAAGTCATTGTTCATGCCTAAATTGTCAGAAAATGCTCATTTCAGCCTCTTATATATGGAGATTTCCTGCTTATCTCTGTCGTATATATCCTATTAAACTGGACGGGGTGCATTCGTTTCTGTGTTTTCAGTTTCCAGTATGACTATTTAAAGCAGGAGAATCAAATCGTTCAATAGGACCTTGATTGACAGGTGATTTCAGTGTATCGTGGGGCAGAAATGAAACAGAAATGCAGAGACGAGTGAAGACCTGGTGGACTGTGGACTGTGGACCTAGTGAGGTGGCTCCTGCAGCAGTGAGTGTATTTAGTGTGTCAGAGGCCACGGGGGTCAGCTGGAGGGTCAACTCTCAGGGGTGGGGGGGTGGAGGCTACGTTTACCCGCCTAAAAAAAGACCAAAGAGCTGAACCATAAAACAGTAGGAGGCTCGGGGTCATATTATCACACAGGGGTATTAGGAGATCTAAACACACACACACACCATACACACACACCACACACACACACACACACACACACACACACACACACACACACACACACACACACACACACACACACACACACACACACACACACCCTCTCATAATATACGGAGCGGCTGGTAAAATTTGAACAATATAGACATTTGACTGGAGGACAAAAAGTTAATTTTGCAACAATGGCTGCGATAGATAGATAGATAGATAGATAGATAGATAGATAGATAGATAGATAGATAGATAGATAGATAGATAGATAGATAGATAGATAGATAGATAGATAGATAGATAGATAGATAGATAGAGTGTAGTATTACCAACTTGTATATATTCAAATAGTTGTTCTTGTATTTTATCCTATTATTATTTCATGTATATTGTATCCTAGTATTTCATTTATATTTATATTCTGTGCTGTGTGACTGATATTTTGCTGCTGGAACACCATAATTTCCCATTTTATTGGGATCAATAAATCAATAAATATCGATATATAGAGCCTGTCCATATTGTGATTTTGATAAAAGTTCCTTTAATTGTGCAGCCAGACACACACACACACACGCGCACACACACAGAAATCTGAAACACACGTGAGTGAGTGTCATGAGAATGAAGAAGATGAATTTCAGACGTGATATTTCTTCAGTGAAACGACCCTCAGCCCTTTGCACCCTATTTAACGTGCGGCGGGTCATACGAGGCGTCTGCAGGTCACGGGAAGCAGCAGAGTGGCGGCTAAATAAACCTGTGACAGCTGGTCAGACACACACACGCACACACACACACACACACACACACACACACACACACACACACACACACGCCTCTATGTGTTCCTACACAGTAACAAGCTCATGTTCCACAGGATTTCTACTTGGAATTAAAAAGCCATTTGAAGAGACTAGGGACGCAACAAATCCCATAACTCCCAGTTCGGATCAGATCCCGGTTTTAAGTCACGGATCAGATCGATTTTCGGATCAGCACAAAAAAAAAAAAGGGGGGGGGGATTTAAATTGTTTATAAAAATAAATAAAGAAAAATGGCTTTTGACAATAATAACTTTGTTCACCAGTAAATTGCTGTTAAACCACAAAACCAGATGAGAAAAGGGTATTATACAATAACTTTGAATGCACCAGCTGGTTTAAGTAAACGCAACCTTAAGCCACGTCTGTGTTGTTGTTGTTTTTCCGACAACAGCAGTGACGAAGTGCTGGTTTGTGTCTTTTAGCTCATAGCTTTAGTAACACACTGTTGAATATCTCTGCTCTACAGTGGAATCGAGAGCCGAAGTCACGCCTATCTACTTCCGGTTCATAGGACCTATCTTTCAGAAAAGAACATACATATACATACACACACATGTATATGAACGGGAGTCAAAGAGAGATAATAATTATTTTTTGGTCTGGTTCGAATTGTGCCGTGCATTTCACAAATGAAGTGTACAAATTTAACCCTTGTGTTGTCCTCGGGTCAAATTAACCCGTTTTAAAGTGTTTTATATCAGAAATATGGATTTCTGTCAACCAAATCGCCCAAAAATAACATGGATGATTCCATACTGTCAATATTCTTCAGGTAAAATGAATAAAAAAATGTTTTTGTTATTTTTTTTAATGGTTTCAAAACAGTATTCGGACTAAACTTTGACATCTACCCATCTGAGATCCACTCAACATCCTCTGATCTTAACTATAAGTCAAAATAATTCATAATTTCTGCCTTTTTAACTAATAACCTAGATATAATTTGATATAAATGATGTTTGTTGACGATGAATTCCAAGAACAAGTTTAAAAAACCTGTTATTAAACCAGCTCAGATTTTTTTAAAAAGCACCAAAAGCTGGAAAAAGTGACAAAAACATCAAAAAAAAGAAAATGTAAATTTTCAATTTTGATCTGGAAGGACAAGTTCATGGTTAACGGTAAGACAACACAAGGGTTAAAAAGATAAGATTTGTCGTAAAGAACAACATTAGGTTTTGTGTGAGATCGTATCACAAGAGGTGAAAAAGTGATAAAATCGTGTCGAGAGCTGCAGCCAGGAGGGAAAATGTGGTGACGTTAGGTAAGCGGCTAGGACTTGTAGTCTGTCTAATTATGTATTTTCTCAAAGCATGTGACGTAACTATCTCGCGACAAACGGTGACATGCTTGACATGTAAAATCTTTTTATTTTATTTTGAAAAACATCATATGGGTAATCCAAGGCACAAGGGGATCGGGTCCCATAGAGGCAAACGGAAAGGGGCGGGACTTCGGCTCTCTATACACACACACACACTTTTACACCATTTAGCTGTCGTACTAGCTAACGGCACGCACACACACACACACACACACACACACACACACACACACACAAGCAAGCACGCACAGATACACACACACAAGCAAGCACGCACAGATACACACACACACACACACACAGCAAGCACGCACAGATACACACACACACACACACAACCAAGCAAGCACGCACAGATACACACACACACACACACACACACACCAAGCAAGCACGCACAGATACACACACACACACAACCAAGCAAGCACGCACAGATACACACACACACACACACACACACACAACCAAGCAAGCACGCACAGATACACACACACACACACACACACACACACAACCAAGCAAGCACGCACAGATACACACACACACACACACACACACACACAACCACAGCACAGATACACACACACACACACACACACACACAAGCAAGCACGCACAGACACACACACACACACACACAACCAAGCAAGCACGCACAGATACACACACACACACACACACACACAACCAAGCAAGCACGCACAGATACACACACACACACACACACACACACATTAAATATGAATCAATATACAGAGAAGCATAAACACTGTCCTAGTGACATTAATGATACCAACTGTGACAGTGTGTGTGAGTGTGTTTGTGTGTGTTTGTGTGTGTGTGTGTGTTGATGGTGACCTTCAGGCACAGCTGAGGGTCTGACTGCCAGCGCTCATCATGTGCGTGGAATGCATGACTGAATGCCGTGTGTGTGTGTGTGTGTGTGTGTGTATGAGGTACTTAGGTGTCTCTTTAGCAGAATTAGCTGTAAAACTTCATTCACGATGCAAAGAGGAGACGCCTGTGTGCATGTTTCTCAAAACATGCAGTCCAAAGTCTGTGTGTGTGTGTGTGTGTGTGTGTGTGTGTGTGTGTGTGTGTGTCCCTTGTGTGTCTTTTATGCTATGTGATAGACAATGCCTACTGTGTGCATGTCTATCTGTAGTTTAGTGTGTTGACGGGGTAGGCATAGATACACACATGCACTCTAAGAAGTACAAAGAGCGCTGTCTTCATACACACACACACACACAACTGTTGCATACTCCATGATTTAGTTAATCCATACTCAAAATCACAAGGAAATACCCCAGATGCTGTTCTACAGTCAAAGTGCTCTTCAGCGGGGAACTGAAATGCTAATGATTATTTTCTTACATTATGTGGCTGTAGCTGAGTTGATACAAGTCCATAACTTCAAGTCTGAGTCAGACCCAAAACAAGATGATAAACCAGTATTTTATATTTTTGGTTCAAACAATGTATAAGATCAAAGCTAGGGTTGGGTAGCTACATTATAGGAACGGTAGATCGAAAACACGGAGCATGACTGTTCCCAAAATCAAATATTAATGCTAAAAAAAACTTACTGAATGGAAACAGTGGTTCCAAAACTTAAAGCAGAGATATTCAACAGGGGGTCCATGACCCCTAGGGTAGGGTGACCAGACATCCCCGGTTTCCAGGGACAGTCCCCGATTTTGGTGACCTGTCCCCGGCTGGATCTGTCCCCGGAAATGTCCCCGGTTTTCACTGTGACTGACAGACCCGATACTGGAATGAAAGAAAGAAAACTCTGACCAAACGGAGCCGATCGAGCAGCGCTGCTCAGAGCTCAGAAATGTTTTAGAAAGCCGTATTTTACCATGCTAAAATCACTGATTATTTACATGGAGTCTGGTGGAGATATGCTGCTCTATACACGCTAAAAGTAGTGATTATTTACATGGAGTCTGGTGGAGATATGCTGCTCTATACACGCTAAAATCACTGATTATTTACATGGAGTCTGGTGGAGATATGCTGCTCTATACACGCTAAAATCACTGATTATTTACATGGAGTCTGGTGGAGATATGCTGCTCTATACACGCTAAAATCACTGATTATTTACATGGAGTCTGGTGGAAGATATGCTGCTCTATACACGCTAAAATCACTGATTATTTACATGGAGTCTGGTGGAGATATGCTGCTCTATACATGCTAAAATCACAAATTATTTACATGGAGTCTGGTGGAGATATGCTGCTCTATACACGCTAAAATCACTGATTATTTACATGGAGTCTGGTGGAGATATGCTGCTCTATACACGCTAAAATCACTGATTATTTACATGGAGTCTGGTGGAGATATGCTGCTCTATACATGCTAAAATCACTGATTATTTACATGGAGTCTGGTGGAGATATGCTGCTCTATACACGCTAAAATCACTGATTATTTACATGGAGTCTGGTGGAGATATGCTGCGCTATACACGCTAAAATCACTGATTATTTACATGGAGTCTGGTGGAGATATGCTGCTCTATACATGCTAAAATCACAAATTATTTACATGGAGTCTGGTGGAGATATGCTGCTCTATACACGCTAAAATCACTGATTATTTACATGGAGTCTGGTGGAGATATGCTGCTCTATACACGCTAAAATCACTGATTATTTACATGGAGTCTGGTTGGACGATATGCTGCTCTATACACGCTAAAATCACTGATTATTTACATGGAGTCTGGTGGAGATATGCTGCTCTATACACGCTAAAATCACTGATTATTTACATGGAGTCTGGTGGACTTTTATGTTTTAAAAAATGATCTTACTCTTTAACAGAAAGGTCAGCCTCCTTAGAAATCCTTTCCATAATGTTATCAGACACTTAGAATATTAATCTGAGTCTGTCAGCAGCAAAACGAGCACTTTATGAACGTAAATACAAGCTGGACAATTATCCCATTAACTTCCATTGTAGCTTGTTTCTCTGCTGCCGACTGCAGCGATCTCGTTTCATACTGCATCAATGTCAAAGGAAAATCTTTCCTCAATAGTTTATATTGTATCTGATACTCAGCTCTAGGTCTAGTGTCCCCGTTTTAAGTTTTACAAAAATTAAAAACATGACGTGTTTTGGAGGTATTTACGCTTCTGAGCTGAAAATGTCCCCGGATTTTGTCTGAGACATCTGGTCCCCTTACGTTAGGGGTCCTTAGTGTTAGTCCAGAGGGGACACCAAATTAGGTTAATTAGGCATAATTTTTCGAAAGTTTTTTTGTTTTTGAATTAAATGTAATTGGACTCTTCTTATGTAGCACTTTTCTAGTCTTAACGACTACTCAAAGTGCTTTCACATAGTTCAGGAACCATTCACACAATGTGGCCGAGGCTGCCGTACTAATAACATATTAATATCCATTTATTTTCATCCATCTGGCCCAGTTTAACATGCTACTTAGGTTTATACAATATACGTAGGGGGTCCCGACCCTGTCTCTCTTTCAGCTAAGGGGTCCTTGGCCTACAAAACGTTTAAGACCCCTGACTTAGAGCGTGGTTATTCCCCAATTTGAACATTTGTTTGAGACAAAGCTGCATTAAATATATCGAATAAAGCTGCTGAAGTTATTGTTTCCAGTTGTGAAGGTCTCTGTGATCACAGCTCGACTTGGATGGATGTCCTCTTGAGCAAGGCATGTCGACAGTGTTGACAAGACACGGAGGTTGTGTCGGAAAATGAAATAAAAAGGCTCACACGGGACAAAGTTTGGTGTAATTTCTCCACCAGTTAATTCCATTGAGAAGAAGGGGGCAGAGCCTTCGGTCTCATCCCACGGTCCCACTACGGCCCGTTGTTATTCATCACCGCACGGCACACAGCCTGAATAGACAGCGATAGAATTACACCGCTCAGAAGAAGACAATAACACCACATCAGTGAGTGCGGAGCGTCGCCGCGCTGGGCCATTCAAAGCCCTGTTGGCGAAAGGTCGTCCATCTCGGAGCCTGAAATCAGACTCTCGAGGGCCAGATGGGGACGATGTGAGATAGTCCCGAAATAAAAGATGAGGGCTGGAAATAGAAACAGTAGAGAGAAAAGGAGAGGAAGACAGACAGAGAGAGGAGGACCCGGGGGGGACAGGCGGTCTTCAGAACGTCATCAGGGACAGACTGAGACCAAAGTGATATCCACATGTGTGGAGGAAAAAGTTTATTTTGCATTATGTTCCTTGACAACAGTTAAGTGGGTCACTCATATAACTTGTTGATACACTGTTGCTTTGCTGTATTCATTGTTTTGTGTTTCATTTATCAATTGTATAACCTGTTTACTCCATGTTTTGAGAGCCACCGAGCTCGGGTGTTGGGAACGGTTTCGAGTTGAGCTCATATGTTTTGAGAGCGGCTTTCTTGTTTCGAAAACATGCTTTCAGAGCAGGACGGCGGACTAACCGAGGGATAGCCTGGGAGTGGGGACTGGCCCTCCGCGCTCCCACACTATCCTTTGTTTTACTAGAGAATAAAAGACGGGGAGTCCCTCGGTCTGGCAGAGTCTGCTGCGGGTCGCGTACGGACGCCCAGCCACGTTGATGCTGCTCTGCTCGGACTGACGGCTCTCCAGTCCTGTGTCTCGGTAAGAGCTCTAAAGTAGTGTTTACTTAGCATTACGTATTGAGTGCATGTGCATGCTTGTTGCCCTGCTGTATTCTGTGGCAGAATAAAAAGACACATTTATTCTAGCAGAGACAGTGTTCGAGTCTTTGTTTGCAAAGTAGTGTTCACTTTGCATCACGTGTTGATAGTGTGAGCGTGTGCTCGCAGCTTCACGGTGTTCTGCGGGGAATAAAGGGGCAATTTATTCTAGCAGAAACAGTATTTTTGAATGTTTTTTGTTTGCAGCCGACCGCCCCCCGATCCTGTATAAAGATTTCACAAAACAAGATGTCACGTGACTCAAGGACAACGCAGTAGTGTAGATGTAGCCTAATACGTTCATATTTAACACTCTGTGATATTGTGAAATGTTTTGAACGCAGGACTTTTATTTTGTGATCTTCTATTTATGTAAAAACCTTTGAGTAAATGTTACTGACATTAAAAAAAACATCAACCATAAGACTTCATCTACTTCTACTTTTATGAGCGGTGCCCCAGCTCCCACGCATCCCATAATTCCTTGTGGGTATGTCAACACACAAACAAACACAGGAGCCCTTATTTTACCCACTCTGAGAAGCCAGTGGCATGCACATTCATAAGCACTCACACACACACACACACAGCAGGGCATCTATTTGTTTGTTTGTTTGTTTGTTTTATTTGGATCCCCATTAGCTTAGCATACACTAAAAGCTATTCTTCCTGGGGTCCTACAATCTTTCTTTGACAATACTCATGACATTTCATTACACATACATACATTTGAAAATACTAATCATAAGTAAATCTTACAGTTAACACAAGTAATAGAAGAAATGAAAGAAAAGACACTACTCCGAATAGATTAATCTATTTTAAGAAATACGATAACAAAAGCCCTGTACCAACTAATTTTATATTAAATATTTAATTCCTTTAAAATAAATATGTCTTAAGTGATTTTTTAAAGCCATACTGAGAGTTGTGTTGTGCCATGTTGTCCTCATGTTGTCCCCATGTTGTCCTCATGTTGTCCTATATCAATGTTCTTTTTAATTCCCCAAAATAACATGATTGATTCCACACAACGCTCTTTGCCAAGTACAAATCTCTACTTTCATTAATTTTGGGGCGTCATATTGAATTTTATAGCATTGTAAAACAAATGGAAGTGTTTTTGAAATAGTATTGAGTAAAAGTTGACATATTCCAGTCTGTGATTATCATCAACATCCATTCCTTTAATTTTAGTCTAAATATTTCCTAATTTCTGCTTTTCTGACTCAAACATTAGGTATAATTTCCTATAAATGAGGTTTATTGACCATAAATTCCAAAAATAACTGTAAAACTTAAGTGTTATGTAGTGTTGAAAGCGTCAAAAGTGTTGAAAAAAGAGACAAAAACATAAGAAAACGTTTTAAAGAAATTGATAAAAAGCCTCAACAAAAGTGTTGATTTTCAATTTAGACGTGGAAGACAACACGAGGGTTAAACTGATTTCTCTTACGAAGTGTGAATTTACGCCGTGTTCTGGGATTAATAAAAGGATTTTGAATCTTGTGCCATGAATACAATTGGAGACGCCACCATGCACTACATGCTGAGGAACTTTTAGGAAAAACAAAACCACATGAAAGGGAATCTAATTTGGTAAAAATGCTTTGTATGGAAGTATTTTTGTGCCTTTTAAGTCCAAGCAAAACAAAAAGAAAATCCCTAAAAAAGTAATCTCAAAAGGTACAACTTAAAACTTGCTGATGTAAGCAGAGTTAATGATTGCACTTGCCATCACTGTCACTGTTTAGTTTTTTTTAAAGATGATTTTTTTGGACCCAATTTCATCAAAGATCTAATTTAATCTCTTCCTAAATGGAATCAGCTGTTGGAGGCGTTCACCTTCCTGCTAAACCAATCAGAATCCTACACAAATGGCAAGGGCCAATCACAGAGTCACAAAAAAATCTGTTTCTCCCTTTGCTATCAGCTGTCGTTGCAGGCAATGAGTGCAACCCTCCACCCCCCCTCCACCTCCAGTCCTCTACTCCTGGTCTGGAGCCTCCTCCTGTCTGGTCTTTGGGCTCCTTCGTCTCGCCACCACCGGGGTCTAGATTCCATTGGGGGGTCTGATGGTTCTCTACCTATATACAGTACATATATACGAAAGATTCGTATAACGATGGAGTCTAATCGCCAAAGACTTTGTACATTTCATCCAGCTGTACAATAAACCTCATTTTTGCCACGCACTATGTATGTGTCACTACTGTGTGTGTGTGTGTGTGTGTGTGTGTTAGAGAGTGAAAGAATGTGTGTGTTTGGACTCCTGAAGACAAGGCCGCAGTCATGACAGAAAGAGAAGAAGAAAGGCAGGAAAAGTATGAGGAGGAGGAAGGGAATAAAGGAGAGAAAGGGAGGGGGAAAGAAGGAAAAAAAAAGAGGACATAAAGACAGAATAGAGAGAGTATGTGAAAAGAAAGAAAGAAGGAAGACATAAGAAGATGGGGAGAGGGGAGGATGAATGGATAAAGGCTAGAAGGTGAACAGACTCAAAAAGGAGAAGGAGAAGGGGAGGAAAAGAAGAACGAAAGAGGAAGTAAATATAGTAGAAGATAAATGGAGGGGGGGAAAAGCTGTAACAAACCTCAGACAAAGTTTTTTTGGAAACCTTCAACTCTTAACCTGAACTTTAATGAGACAGGAAGCAGCAGCAGGTGTGCTGAATCAGAAGAAATGGCAGCCGACCACGAAACCTGGCAACAGGTTTAAATTTGGCATTCAGACTAATCAGCCTCTTTTCAGGACGGCTTTCGCAAAATGACATGAGAGTTGCAAAAACTAGTCAATTACTTAGAGCCTCTCCTCTCTAGGCGTAGCTCCTATGGCGCCATTTTGATGCTAATAAGCCATCACCCGCCGCTAGCGTCCCATTGACTGCCATTCATTTTGGCGCCACTTTGACAGCGAATAACTTTACATCTGAAGCATTTGAAGACTATTTGTCTGTTGTTTACTTCTAAAGAAACACAACGATGTATAAAAGGCTCTATTACCTTGTAGCTCATGTTATGGCTCGGTAACAGACGTTTTTGTAAAAATAGGCTAACGATTGTATCATAACCACGCGACTTACTGTCGCATAGAGGAATCACCGTATAGTACAGTGTAAGCTTGCAGACAATTTGGACTTGCATCAGCTGTTTAGGTTTAATTACTAATGTTAACTAGCATGCTAGTTAGCAGTAATTAGCCTGTGCCTATGTTAATGTTAACTAGCATGTTATCCATCCATCCATCCATCTTCATCCGCTTATCCGGAGTCGGGTCTCGGGGGCAGCAGCTCCAGTAAGGGACACCAAACTTCCCTTTCCCGAGCCACATCAACCAGCTCCGACTGGGGGATCCCGAGGCGTTCCCAGGCCAGGTTGGAGATATAATCTCTCCACCTAGTCCTGGGTCTTCCCCGAGGCCTCCTCCCACTAGCATGTTAGTTAGCAGTAATTAGCCTGTGCCTATGTTAATGTTAACCAGCATGTTAGTTAGCAGTAATTAGCCTGTGCCTATGTTAATGTTAACTAGCATGTTAGTTAGCAGTAATTAGCCTGTGTCTATGTTAATGTTAACTAGCATGTTAGTTAGCAGTAATTAGCCTGTGCCTATGTTAATGTTAACTAGCATGTTAGTTAGCAGTAATTAGCCTGTGCCTATGTTAATGTTAACTAGCATGTTAGTTAGCAGTAATTAGCCTGTGCCTATGTTATCTCCTAACATATACCTCCCTCTCCGTCTCTGCTGATTGGGAATGATTGAGATTTCTCTTGCACAGCTACCAGAAGACTTACAGCTTTCAGACAGGTTGTTCACTTCACATCTACGTCGTCAAGCTCAGCTGGAGGCTGCGCAGTAACAGTGACAGGATGTCATCACTTGCAAAGTCATGGCATCCAAGTCAACAACAGGGAGAGTACTAACATGACATCTGCACTCACGCAGGTCCTGTGAAATATCACAGCTACAGTTTATTGGAAAATAGCATTGTGGATACAGAATTTGATTATTTATTGTTTATCAGACCCCAGATGAGACAAGAAGCTAACGTTAGCGAACCGCTGCAGGAGACGCTGTATTAACGTTAGCTACTGTTTTAAAACTGTTTTCCAGGTTAGTGGGGGTGCATATTGCTCAAAACCAACATAAAAAACGTAGCTAGTAAACTGTAACTGTTGTTAAACTGTGTGTAAAATGAGCGGTGACGTTAAATCACCAGTTTCAGGTAACGGCAACCTATGGTACCGTCTATTTGCTGGAGTCGGTAGCTAACATTAGCAGATAAGTCTGTCGACAGCGGCGGTATTGTTCATATTTTGGCACAATGTTTCTGACCGTAGTTGTCATAGCGACTGAAAGTGTGATGTGAGATGCTAAAAATAAAAACTACACTCTGTTTTCATGTAACGTAACTTTTTGACGTTTTTTTGACCCCCCCACGGGTTCGGTTGAATTTGGTTCGGTTGAAAGCTGTTTAACACTCGGTTTAATCTGACTTTTTTGTTTTTTTGTTTGTTTTTTTAACCCCTGTGTTGTCTTCCCGTCAACCATAAAAAAAAAGTGTCATTTTCTGACATTTTTGTCACTTTTTCAATGTAGTGGGTCCTTTTTTTAAATGTTTTTTCCAAAGTTGTTTGACATTTCTAATGATGCCATTTTCAGCTTATTTCGAAGGCCCATTTTATGTGATGAAAAAACTGAAAATGGGTCAAATTTGACCCGAGGACAACACAAGGGTTAAGCGTGTTGCTTCTCAATCAACCACCCGCTGTGGAAGAATTTCAAACCGGCTCTAACTGTTCAGCGGGCGGCTGACAGAGGAGCCGAGGCATCACATGGCTGCACACTCGGCCCACCAGCGCTGAAACTGGATTTTAAGGGGGCCGGGTGTTCAGACTGCCCGGTGTCAGGGTCTGCCTGTAAATATGGAATAACGTTCATGTTGGAAGTGTTTCAAGAGAATTTGCGATTTTCATTTATTACAATTCTAGAGGTATTGGGATTGGACAGAATTGAGTATAGTCACTTTCTTTCTTTTCCTTCTTATTCAACAGAAGTTGACAGAAGTTGAATAAGAGACAAAATATCATGAGACATTTCTAAAAACTACAAAAGTTTAGGAAATGTGACACGTGGGACACAATCCCCGCTCTCCTGGGTTAAAGTCCTGTGTTTTAACCATCCATCCACCCCCCCCCCCCCGACGCCAATTTTTGCCCTTTCATAATACTCGCTAGGGCGTAAATTCACACGCAATCTTAACGTAATGTAAGTCAATGGAGGTCAAACGGCGTTAATAAACACCCTAAAAAGCGAGTATACGTCTTGATAACACGTCAATAATGGAATAGGTGTGTCATACATACGCCACTTCATGAGATCAAACACAGAAGAAGACAGTGAAGACGAGATGATGTAAGCTGGTGAATAAACCTTTAGGCCTAAATTATTGTGTTACACATACGGAAAATAAAGGCTACATCTGCTAAAATGTCACACCTCTGGGATAAAAACACAAAAACATTGATTAAGATGTGGATCCTATTCCATGATTATAAGACAAATGTCTCAGATCACAAGGTCCTTCCACAACTTGTGTAATAAAATTATGGAGATTTTGAAAGGAAATGCTGAAAACCTTTTTAAGATGTGTCATCACATTTTTACTTTTCCCATTCCCAAAAGAGGCGGTTGCTAGGCATCGTCGCCAAGTGTGTGAATGTTCATGCGAGTAGATTAAAAAATCATCCAATTGTAGTGACAGTGAATTGAGTCAAACGCACATATTGTGCCAAACAAACTGAAAGTTGCGTTTGCGTGTGTGCGTGTGTGTGTGTGTGTGTGTGTGTGTGTGTGTTGCAGCCTGTACTGCTTCCAGTCTTTCTGAGAAACATAACTGCAAACACACACACACACACTGTAGGGTTTGGACTCTGTTCAGAAATTCATCAGGAGGAAAATTAGCATAGCTAAAGCCGGAGCTTGACTGAGTTTTACCCTCAAAAAGCCCGGAGGTGAAACCAGCGAGCCGTGACGCATTTCAAACACGCCAAACTACAAATACCCGTGGAAATATCTCAATTGGAGGGCGAGGGAGTGCTGAACACAGCAATATGCTATGAGCAGGGCACGTGGCGGGAGTCTGTCAGCGACTCGCCCTAACAAGAGAAACAAGTGTCCGGAAATGTGTTTCAAAGCGGCTTCTTCTCTTTTCATCACCTCTACATTTCTGGCATTTCTCCTTCTTTTAGTTACAAATTGATAATGTGCACGGAAACCTAACATGTATACATAGCAGGGCTGTCGTCAAGAACACCTTTTGTCGAGTCCAAGACCAGGACTAGTCAAGTCCAAGTCAAGACAAAAAGGTCCGGGTCAAGACCGAGTCCAGGACAGAAAAAAAGGTCTTATGCATGATATAAGGTGACCAGATTTCTGAGACAAAATCCGGGGACATTTTCAGCTCAGAAGCGTAAATACCTCTAAATCACGTCATGTTTTTAATTTTTGTAAAACTTAAAACGGGGACACTAGACCTAGAGCTGAGTATCGGATACAATATAAACTATTGAGGAAAGATTTTCCTTTGACATTGATGCAGTATGAAACGAGATCGCTGCAGTCGGCAGCAGAGAAACAAGCTACAATGGAAGTTAATGGGATCATTGTCCAGCTTGTATTTACGTTCATAAAGTGCTCGTTTTGCTGCTGACAGACTCAGATTAATATTCTAAGTGTCTGATAACATTATGGAAAGGATTTCTAAGGAGGCTGACCTTTCTGTTAAAGATTAAGATCATTTTTTAAAACATAAAAGTTCACCAGACTCCATGTAAATAATCAGTGATTTTAGCGTGTATAGAGCAGCATATCTCCACCAGACTCCATGTAAATAATCAGTGATTTTAGCGTGTATAGAGCAGCATATCTCCACCAGACTCCATGTAAATAATCAGTGATTTTAGCAGGTATAGAGCAGCATATCTCCACCAGACTCCATGTAAATAATCAGTGATTTTAGCGTGTATAGAGCAGCATATCTCCACCAGACTCCATGTAAATAATCAGTGATTTTAGCGTGTATAGAGCAGCATATCTCCACCAGACTCAATGTAAATAATCAGTGATTTTAGCATGTATAGAGCAGCATATCTCCACCAGACTCCATGTAAATAATCAGTGATTTTAGCGTGTATAGAGCAGCATATCTCCACCAGACTCCATGTAAATAATCAGTGATTTTAGCGTGTATAGAGCAGCATATCTCCACCAGACTCCATGTAAATAATCAGTGATTTTAGCATGGTAAAATACGGCTTTCTAAAACATCGCTGAGCTCTGAGCAGCGCTGCTCGATCGGCTCCGTTTGGTCAGAGTTTTCTTTCTTTCAGTCCAGTATCAGGTCTGTCAGTCACAGTGAAAACCGGGGACAGATCCGGGGACAGATCCAGCCGGGGACAGGTCACCAAAATCGGGGACTGTCCCCGGAAACCAGGGACGTCTGGTCACCCTAGCATGATAGTATCAAGACAATCATTTTGGCTTATTTGTTAATATAAAAGCAAAAACAGTGTCACAACACCCAGTATTTTTAAGTATAGCTGTTCCCCTGGATATCATATAATGTAAAGACAACAGAATGACATATGGTGATACCTCATACTAGCTACATACACATACATACTGCTACAGTAGGTACTAGTACTGAGCATTTGAGCTCTGTTACTAAAGTTGCTGGCTGCCTTGGCAACGTTTGCTAATGCCTGCTAGCACACAAACAGGCTAACTATAGACAGTTAGCTTAAAACGTAACACAACCCCACCCATCTCGTAGGAGCAAAGCTTAATATTTCATTCATTGAAATGATGATACAAAAGGAGCACTAACGCCACAGGTGTTATGTTGACAACGTGGACGCAGATATAGAAAACTCCAAAGGCAGTCGTAATATTTACCTTGCAGGCTAGGCTAACGCTGTGCCGCTAACATTAGCAAACGTTGGCGTAGCGTTAGCTAGCTGTCTAAACTTGTGAAACCGAGACCATAGAAAAACGGACTGGAGTCCAAGACCGGACTTGAGTACTACAGCCCTGATACAAGGTCAAAACCAAGACACAAGCTTTGGAAAACGATTATTATTCATGAGCAAAAAGTACAATAACAATGCATTTTCTAATAATAACTGTCGTACATATGTTTACCTACAGTATATCATCATTTGATTCAAAGCAAGTAACTAAGTAACCCTGAGATGTTGTGTCAATCCTTTTTATTTATTTATTTTTTAAAAGGTGACCTGCCACATGTATTTCATGACTTTGTGGTAATGTCTGAAGTCCTACCATGGATACTGTAACTTGGTTACCGTGGTTACCTTGATTCAAGCCATTCTAGCGTGGTATTGAAAGCCTGCAGGAAGACTCAGCTCCATTTGTGCCAGTTCTCATTAATATTCAACAAGCTAAGCAGCTTGACTCCGATTGGCTAACAGCTAGCCAATGACATGACGTCAGACTGACCAGCTGTTGTAATTGGTCTGATCCGTGTCACATTCTCATTAGGGACTGAGCCCCCCCTAAAGGTCTGATCCTACAAACACCCCATGCGGAGCACAAATTATGCAAATTGAAATGTAAATAACAAAAAAACAACCGTGAATCACGTTCTATGGACAATTTCTGTTAAAATATATAGACATACAATTGTAAATACACAGATATTTCTTAGAGTGTACATTGATGTCCCAATGTCAGCTTTTAACTGAAGCAACTGCCAACTAATTGACCCCCAAAACGGCCCTTACGCCTGGTTACAGCGACAGATGCCATGTTGTTCTGTGGCCTGGCAACAAAGGCAACATACAGTCGAGCTGGTGGTGACCTAATTCACAAGCCAACCTCCATCCCTACAGGGCAAAGCTACAGTACACACAACAAGACACACACACACATGCTGCACAGCTCCATGTCTAATGTGACCGGCAGCAAAATGTCCCACAATGTGGGACCCGCCGTGACCCCAACGTGGAGAAAAGTTGCTGTAATCAGGGTTTTTCCCGCATATAGGAACTTTTGGCACCACCCCACAACGAGGGAATATTTAACATTTTAGCAGCAGTGCTAAATTGTTAAGAATTGAGGAAAAAAATAGCAACTCAAATCTTCTCTAGTGTCTTGAGCGTTTATCAGCAATTTACCAAACAACTGTTGAACAATTTCCATTCAATTAAATTTTATTCATAGTGTCAAATCATAACACTTTACAGATAGAGGTGGTCTAGACCACACTCTATAATTTACAAAGACCCAACAATTCCAGTAATTCGCCCAAGAGCGAGCAACTAGTGCGACAGTGGCGAGGAAAAAACCTCTGGGACCGACCCAGGGTCCTGGTAGGCGCAGTCTGACGGTGCCGGTTGGGGGTTTGATGCACAGTGGCAATAATAATCCCAATAAAGATAATGGCAAGCAGAACATAAACTTGAATAGGAGCGCTAATCTAAGGTTTACAGTCCAGAGTCGGGCTGTACCGGACTGTATCACTGTTGACTGTATTTGTCAGCTGTAGTCACGGAAACAAGAAATAATAATAACAAGCAACTGGTAATACGCTCACTGACAGTCATTAAGTAATTTCCTGTATATCTGTAGTTTTTATTTAAAAGAAATATAGACACGGTGGGATGCTATCTAGGTTTTATCAGTTCTTGGTTATATCTGGCATGATGTATGGTCTAGCATTCCAGATCTCCAGATCTTCCAGGTGTCTGTTTGTGTACGTGTTTGGGTGTGTTTCTCTATGTTCTATTAATTTTTTCAATCACTTCCATTAAATAAATTCCCCTGGTTAGAAAAGCCAACTGATAGTTTAAAATGGGACACCAACGGCGTCCCATGGAGGATTCATCTACCTGCTTCCTCATCAGATGAAAGCATCCGCCAAAATAGACTGAAAATCTTAATCATTCTTATAAATTTCCATCCTCCAGTGTGAAAATATGCATGCTTTTTGTTGATGACACTGCAGCTGACACCATGATACTTATAAATTGTAGATTTTTTTTTTTTTACATGGCATATCAGTAACATATGGCACAAGGGCAACAGGAAGTCACATTCAGTACCAAAGGGACAGTGTGGGACATGAAGCAGCACAACACGTGACTCGACGGCGGCCCTGACTTCCATCCAGAAGACACAGCGAGCCGACCATCTGCTCAGGAGCATTTTCCACAACCGGTTTAAAAAAAAACAAAAAAAAGGATGGATGGATAACGACTGGAGCGGTGAGGTTTTCACTTCTTTAAAAAAAACGAGATGAAAACACTTTCGCAGACTTTCCGAGTGAAGCGTTTTCCTGCCGTCACACGCTGACCTCGAGGCAATCAGAGCCGCGGCCTGCTGCGTCAGGGACATTAAATATTTAGCAAAGAAACGGCTGGATTAAGAAAAATGTTGGGAAAAAGATGAAGATAAAGGAGTGCTCGGGTTATAAATAATTACAGCTCAGATATACAAAATCCCAGGGGAGAGGGGGGGGGGCAAAAAGGGAAGAAAAGGGATTTCCGTCCCTTAGAAATCTGAAGAAAGAATCTCCATCCCGCAGCTGCTGGTTTTGAATAGAGAGAAAACACAAAAATAAAAGACTATGACAGTCAAATATAGGGTTAATACATGAGAGGGAGAGAGAGAAAGATGTGGGTGGATGGAGACAGGAAAAAGTGGGTGGAAAACTCCGGGGAAAAAGGAATACTAGAGAGAGAATTGAGGTACAATTGAGATGTAAATGGGATGTGTTAAAGGGTAACTACTGTTTTTTCAACCCTACTTTCCTATGTTTTGGTGTCTAAGTGACTGATGGAAACAACAAGCTTTGACAATTACAATGGAAGTTAATAGGGCAGTTTGTATTTACCTTCACAAAAGTGCTCGTTTTGCCACTGACAGATTCAGATTAATATTCTAAGTGTCTGATAACATAGACAATACGCTATCATCACCACACTTATGTCACGATACCATATAACTGCATATTGCAATTTAATTATTTTATTATTTATTCTCAATTTCAAATGATGTCCCCAAAAGGAAACTTTGTCAACATGTGTTTCATCTAAAAAGAAACATTTCTGTTTCTGTTCTCACTTTATTTTTATTGCTGCAAAATGGGATTGTCGAGCAGACAAACGGACCAACACACATATAATAAAAGAGCGATACTTGCTGCATGTGTATCGATACAGTATTGCCACTGAAAATATCGCGATACGATGTTGTATCCCCCACCCTTAGTTGTCATGGCTCCTCGAGGCGGCGCTCAACACGTGAACGAGGGAAACTTGAACATAGGTTAACTAAGAAGAGGTTTTCAACGGGATGACGGACAGTTTGTGGAAAATAACAGATGCCCCAGCCACGTTTAAGACCACAGTAGTTGCTCTATAGTTTTGTAATTTCTAGGGCTGTAATCAACCAAAGAAAATCTTGGTCGACTAAAGTCGTGAAAATTTCGACTAAAAATCGACTGGGGGGGGGGATGCTAGATTAATTAACTGTCCTGTCCTGCAGTACTTGTCCTTGTAGGCTATTTGCAGTATATTACATCGTTTTTGACCTAATTATTTTGCAGTGAAATGACTCGTCTGTCGGCTCTGACAGCGCTGCATCAGCCTCATATCCTGAGACATAAAGTCCACAATTCCTTCCGTGATATTATTTTAGCGTTTGGATGGTAGAGGCTTAACATCAAGCGTGGTCTAGGGGGGTCTGGGGGGGTCTGGAGGGTCTGGGGGGGTCTGGGGAACGCTACCGTGGTTGCGGGTGGGTGCGCCGATAGTTATAAAACGATTATTAGACTATGAAATATGCCGACTCTGATATGTTCATACAGCCTACTCCAAACAGACAGGGCAACCTAACGCAGACAGGTTAGCTTACCGTTTTTAGGTGATACGCCATGTTTGTAGTCCAGCAGTGATATGCAAACTGTTGCTTGCAAACTTTGCATTTGACTTTTTTCCGTTATCTATTTTTGTAAAATGCTGCCACACTGCCGATGTCTTGGACATGGTAGAGGAGGACTGACTGGAAACTAAACACTCACAGTTACATAAATATTCAGCTAACCATCAGACGAAGGCTTTCTAGTTCTTTCTTCAATCTGTCTCCGGTGGGTCGGGCTAATCCAAAAAAGGTGAAAACAAGAGGGGTGTTCTGAAGACAGGCTGTTACCTGTGAAACAGGGGTGCTCTGAAAACACCCCCATTAGCAGTTAGTGCTTTCCACCCATAGACCGTCAATAATATACACTGTATGCTTCCACCTGATGAAATAACACGGCAAAAAATCGACCAATCAGAATTTTGGTCGAGCCAGAACGTATCGACCAATAAATCGACCAGTCGACTGGGAGGTTACAGCCCTAGTAATTTCAATTTACAGACTGAAAAACGTGTGCTGCAGAATCGTGCTTTTTTTCGAACAGTTTTGACCCGCAGAGGATGAAAAAAATAAAACATGCATTAACATTAACACTTTCACGGGAATTTTGCATTCAGAGTTACGATATCGTGGTGTATCATTTTAAGATTGTCTATCAATATATTTATATCGCAGAATTGCTGTATCGTGATATTATTGGTATTGTGAGCCATGTATCGTACCCTGGGGTTCCCCCACCGATTCACTTCAGCAGGTAAAAAAGGGAACTTCAAGAAGGTTTATGTTTGACCTCAGGAACAAGGTCTGCATCCAGCACTTACTTTAGCATGCAAGCTTCCTTCTCTGCAGCTCGCAGGTTAATCCTCTCATCTCTGCCTGGAAGCTCAGTACATCCTGGAGTTACACAAATGCCTCGTGTGTGTGTGTGTGTGTGTGTGTGTGTGTGTGTGTGTGTGTGTGTGTGTGTGTGTGTGTGCGCGCTCTCTCCTGTTTGTCTTACTCAGTGTGGTTTCAGCAGTCGTCCACTAAATTTACATCTCACTGCATTTCTATTTCCATGATGCTTCTGAATGTTTCCAAGTATTGTTTTTTTTGGGGGGGAAACATTTATTAAGTTATTAACTTGGAAATAAAATGCAGCCTCAGATCTAAATTTAGACAACGTAAGCTGGTCTTGATCTTGTTGGCAATGTTAGCGCTAGTAACGTTTTGGCATCAAAACTACTTAGTTAAGCATAGAAAAAGATTGGGGTTAAATAATGGACATTTTGTTTGTACTCCATTAGAGTCCGGCCAATAGAGGATTTTTAAGGCCGATACTGATATGAATGTTTGGTTATTAAAAAATCCAATATGCCGATATACGTATATTTAAAAAAAAAAAATCCATTTATGAGTTCTCACTAAAATAATATGATAATAATTTGTTTTGTCACAACAGAATATCAAAATATATTAAAGTTCTGATAAATAAAATAAAATTAAAAAAATACAAACTTAAGATATAAAACTTAAAGTCCTTTGAACAAAAACACAATAACAAAAAAAATCAGTTTTGCCAACAGGGACGTTGTAGAGCGTCCTCTGGTGGACAGACTATGCAACACCATCACTAACAGGGACGTTGTAGAGCGTCCTCTGGTGGACAAACTATGCAACACCATCACTAACAGGGACGTTGTAGAGCGTCCTCTGGTGGACAGACTATGCAACACCATCACTAACAGGGACGTTGTAGAGCGTCCTCTGGTGGACAAACTATGCAACGCCATCACTAACAGGGACGTTGTAGAGCGTCCTCTGGTGGACAGACTATGCAACGCCATCACTAACAGGGACGTTGTAGAGCGTCCTCTGGTGGACAAACTATGCAACGCCATCACTAACAGGGACGTTGTAGAGCGTCCTCTGGTGGACAGACTATGCAACGCCATCACTAACAGGGACGTTGTAGAGCGTCCTCTGGTGGACAGACTATGCAACGCCATCACTAACAGGGACGTTGTAGAGCGTCCTCTGGTGGACAAACTATGCAACGCCATCACTAACAGGGACGTTGTAGAGCGTCCTCTGGTGGACAGACTATGCAACGCCAGCACTCATAACATGGTTGACGGTCCGTTTTTTATTTTTTTAATATTCATTATCGGAATCATTTATTTGTCATTATAAATGATTTTCATGAATGAGTATTTAAAAGAAATTAAATCGGCCATTATAAATACCAATAGATCGGGAAATGCCTAATATCGGCACGTCGATATGCAGTCCTAGTCCAGAATCTACAGTAAAGGGTACGTGAACGCAACGTCTGCAGCATCCCCATATGTAAACAAACACTGAACCTGAATGCAGCATAGTGTCCGTTCCAACCCTTATTGAAGGATTAGGCTTAGCTGCAAAGACTCTGCGGGCAAGAATGTCCTCAATAAATAGCAGTAAAAATAGCCTGTCTCAAAATGTTGGGAATTACAAACTGGCCTATCAGAATGTGTTTACATGTGAGAGGGAAGGCATATAAACAGTGTGTGGGCGCTCCACAGCGTCCTCAGTGTGTTTGTAAAAGTGTTTATAGTATATTTTTCTCTCAAAGTGACCCGACGTTCCCAAACTCTTTTTCTCACAGAGCCGCCGATCCCCCCTCTGACCCGAAGACCTCGCTGCTGCTTCAGGTTTCAGTCGACTTCTCTTCTATTTCTGACGCTTCCTGTCTCTGCCTGTGTGTGTTGCTATTTATTTGTCTACCTCTATACGAGTCTCTGGCGTGCCTCTGTTGTCTTTCAGTCCAGTTTATTTGATACTGTAGGGAGTTGCATTTATTGAACTAGGAACACTAAAGGCCGTTTTATGCTTCTGTGGAGGCTCAACGCAGAGCTTTCACCATAGCCTACGTAAGTGGCCTGGTGTTCATACGTGTGTGTGTGTGTGTGTGTGTGTGTGTGTGTGTGTGTGTGTGTGTGTGTGTGTGTGTGTGTGTGTGTGTGTGTGTGTGTGTAGAGCACGGGAGAAGTGAGAGAGTGGCGGCGATTAGCTTTGGAGCGAACCAAAGTGTCGCCCCTGTAGTGTTAATTTCGTCAGACGAGACAAGACTAAATATGTTCGTCAACGACCTTTTTTTCCATGACGAAGACGAGACTGCACCAATGTCCAAAAATGCGGACTAAGACTAAATGCATTATTGTTGATGAAATAATTGATGTTGGAGAGTGAATTGCTTGGTTTCCCAGTATTTTGTGAACTGTGGGCCTATAGCATTGACCCCTGGGTCGTCTTCCCATAGACCAGTAAAGCCTGGTTAAGACCAAAGATCTGCGGCGTTGTACAACCCGCCAGTTCACACCAATGAGACGAAACAAGACGGAGTATCATCTCAGTAGCAACGACTCTTTGTACTTCCGTTCTAACTTCCGACTTCCAGGCTTTTTGTCGCTGGATATATCATTTGTTGTGTCTAAATATGAACGTGGATAACGTTAGTGATATCGAGACGCTTGCTACAGTTACACTAGTGTGTAACTAGTGATGGATCGGCAAAAACCCGTTTTATTTCTCTGATTCTGTGCTTTGTTCTTCCAACGCTGCTGGACGTCTATCTCTTGACCATATCCATGATACCCCCAGGATTCTCCAAGTTAAAATTTAAAGCTTTGGCGCGTAACTTGTTGATATTAATGAACGTCCGTTACAGTTAAGCCATTGCCAAATGAGAAAGACTATCAGCTCCACACAACTCTCTCTGGATCTCTCAGTATGACTATGTTCAGAAGATTGTGGCGTTTCCCGCGCAGAAACTTAAGTGACAATTATTACCTCTTCTGAAGAGTCCATCATGTTTTTTTTAAAATCCTCTGTGTCCTCCTTGGTGTCTAGCAACTGTGTGGAGGACGGGTGGGGGTGGTGAGAGATCACGGAAGGCTTGCATCATGTGGACGCGATGTAGGAATGCAGTAGGAGGTAGTTTTATTTTACCTACAGTGAAAACCAAATCAATTCAACGTTCAGATAGGTACAGAGCAATTTGTGAATGGAACTCTCTCCCAAATTCCACTTTGGCTGCACACACACACACACACACACACACACACACACACACACACACACACACACCTCCGTCTAGCATCTCTTATGCCTACACACTGTTTTGTCTGGGCGATAAAAAAGAAAAATGTAGATCCGGGCTGAACAGCATGTAAATATCTCTGAAGCAGAGAGCGGGAGCGATTATCTGGATGAGACACACGGCCCCTGTAGATTAAATAAAAACACACACACGCAAAGCTCCCAGCATTCACAGCTCACACTCAGCCAAACCCTTAGATAACACCATCGGGTTAGGTAAAAACAGACTCATTACTGGAGCGATGCCCTGATGAGGACGGAGAATGGCGGAGCATCCTGTAACTGACGGAGACACTTTTGCGACACGACTGAATTACAAAACGACAGTAATGGAGGCTCATTCGGAACACGATCACATATTTTGCAAAAACAGTTCCCAAAACGTGTTTCTTAAAACATTTTATGCAAGAAATAGGCCGTGCAGTTGCAAGCGGCCAGGGTACAAGCGGCCAAAATGGGTTTCCTCAGGAGGGGGGCTGGCGTCTCCCTTAGAGATAGGGTGAGAAGCTCAGTCCTCCGAGAGGAGCTCGGAGTAGAGCCGCTGCTCCTTCACGTCGAAAGGAACCAGTTGAGGTGGTTCGGGCATCTGGTAAGGATGCCTCCTGGGCGCCTCCCTACGGGGGTGTTCCAGGAACATCCAGCTGGGAGGAGGCCTCGGGGGAGACCCAGGACTAGGTGGAGGGACGTCCAGCTGGGGAGAGGCCTCGGGGGAAGACCCAGGACTAGGTGGAGGGACGTCCAGCTGGGAGGAGGCCTCGGGGGAGACCCAGGACTAGGTGGAGGGACGTCCAGCTGGGGAGAGGCCTCGGGGGAAGACCTAAGACTAGGTGGAGAGATTATATCTCCAACCTGGCCTGGCAACGCCTCGGGACCCCCCAGTCGGAGCTGGTTGATGTGGCTCGGGGAAGGGAAGTCTGGGGTCCCCTACTGGAGCTGCTGCCCCTGCGACCCGATACTGGATGAGCGGATAAAGATGGATGGATGGATGGAGTTGCTGAATCTGTCTTCATTTCAGATCGACAAATATTTTCGTCTACTTCAACGGGATAGTCGCGTCACGTTCCACGGATTAATTTGCATAAAGATGGGCCGGGTTTATTGACGCGCAGCATATTTTTCAAATGCAGTGCCGCCTTCCCCGGATGCTTTGAGGGCGCGTTCAAGTCCCGTGACGTCACCCATCGGAATAAAGCGGAGAAGCGTAACAGAAGCGTCGCACAGCCAGGTGGATCTGCACTGTCAGCCTTTTGCTCTCTGCATCGTAGACATCTCAAAGTTGAAGTGTCAGATGTAAGACATTGTAAAGGTAAAGGCAAATGTGCCATAGAAACAATATATGTGTTACGGGTGAAATATTACACTGTTTGGGTTGCACAAGGCAGCATTATATCATATGTACGCGCAAATTAGCTGTGCATTCTGGGTATTTGTCTTGAAAAATAAATTTAGGAGGATCGGGGGTTGGTCGGCACTCAGGAAATGATCACACTGGACTCAGGTTAGAATGATACAATATATGGCGTTTATTGTCAATCTCAACCCACAATCCCTCACACTTGGTTACACATAATAAAACAGAAAACGAGGCTTACCGTCGCCAATTGGTGGAGAGCCAACACCCCGGTAGATCCCCTGTGCAACCAGCCGGGCGTTCCGTACGCAACCCACAGCAGACTCTACCAGAGCGCAGAGACCCCCTGCTCTTTATAGTTTTACACTAGAGCATTGGCGTACAGCAAGTGTTTCATTTCCCGTTATTTAAGTGACCCGAGACTGCACTTTGGTCAAAGTGACCCAGACAAGCATTTTGGTTATGTAAGCAGACAAGTGTTTCATTTCTCGTTATTTAAGCAGATTCAGATTAACACACACACATTCCTTATTTTGGGAATTGGTCAGAGCAACACCAAACAGTGATGATTTATTATCACATTCCACTCTTGATGCTCTTCATCAATTCACAAAATTTTCCCATGTTAACATTCCAAACCAATCTGGAAAAGGAGGATTATTAAGCACATCATGAATTACCAATTCCCATAATTCTTGCAAAGTTAAATCTGTATGCCTGAATTGTTGCACCATTATAGGCTGCCAAAAGCTGATATAGTGCTCATGTGTAGGCCACGGTTCTAATCGCACCTCCAACTCTCGTCGTCCAAAAGCTCCCAGATAATATTTTAACCAAACCCTCATCTCATACGTTGAAAGATTACCCATTCCACCTCCTTGCGAGTGCGTCGTACATAATAACATGTGGCAAAATTACATAGAGTCAAAACACATATGGCTATTATAAGCAGTAATAAAGGCGGCACTAATGTTGATTTAGCGGTTACAGACATTCCTGAAAATATATCCCACCAATGATGGGCAGAATTCTGTCTAACAATTTGTGCTGTGTGCACAACTTCATCCTTTGCAATCAATGTGGATATCATCAGACTTGTGATGTTTGACCTATGTGACCTCACTAACCTTTGTATCTCCGTGGATCGCTCCAGTGCGCCTCTGAAACGATCCAGGGAAATCTTCCATGGCAGGTGGAGAATATCCCACTGCGCACGGGTAAAATGGTGAGAGATTGAGTAATTTGTCAAACGATAGGTCATGTTTCTCCAAGTCCAAATATACACATCTTTTACACACCCCGTGAACGGTACTGCAGGCACTTGTGAATGATTAGACATAGTAGCTACACACAATGTTTGTGGTCCAACTTGCCATAATCTGTCTGTGGGAACTTCCCGTGTCCAGTCACATAATGCAACCTCTGAGGCAGTTAAGCACGGATTGTGATATCCTGTTTGTAATCTACAAGCCATTCCTTTATCAGTGTCGTCACAGAACTTAGCATCATAAGTTAGATTTGTTCGTGGATCTAACCACTCTCCATCCATATGTAAATACCAAAACCCCTGAGTAGTGATGACAGGTAGAACCTGATATAAACACACTACCATAGGCGAGTTTACAATAAATTCTGTCCATGAGCCTTTACACATAGTCCCATTACATTGTGTTTTGTGACCAGCAAGCTTTATCCATTTATCATTTGTCATATTCCAGATTCGCCGCCACTCAGCGGGATTTTCACTTGTCAAGATTCGCTCGAATCGCTCTTGTTGTAATTTAGCGTGAATCATTTGCATATTACAAACTGTCCAATTTAGAGTTTTAGTCACATTCTTTAATACCTCCCCAGTAGCGTTAGTTACATCAATTTGCCAACGTAAAGCTTGCGCCCACAAATCACTGTTTTCCTTTTGACCTACTATAGATGTTGGTAACCAATGTCCTAGTTGTAACAACCCATTTGATGACGCTTGACCTGTGTTAGCTAACATAGAACGTGTAGCCTCATTATCAGCAGTGTTAGCTATTCCAATCAACGTTCCCGTCCCCCCCAATACAGTGTCATACCATGCTCTCCTTCGTCTGCTGCATGATAGTAGGGCTGGAAACTTCACCTGAAAGTACACAGTTAGTTTTTTTACAGCTGTTGTCATAGGTTGACAAGTATCCACTATTGGCACAACATTCGTGGGTTCACTGTTAACAGTTGTAGGCAGAACCCATATCATATAGGTGAACGCTTTCCGATGCTGGATAACAGTGGCATTTGAGACCCATATTTCTCTCAGGTTATGTGTTTTCATCGTCCAGTTCTTTCCGCTATAAGAGGGGTCACAAGTTCTGTTGGTCCGGTTCCATACACAAATGCTCACATGTGATGTAATAGTGACGTTGCCTCCTTCAGGTATCACAGGAATTGGGCGGCCCCGGAAGCAGCCCGGACAGTTCCATAGTTTGGCAGAACCAGTTATGTTAACTACATAACACTTCTGATGAGCTGGGCAGGTGTACCCGTCTTGGGTTCTATTAATGGTATCATTCCTCCATCCTATCATGAACCCTGTTACCTCTGTCAACTGCTGCCCTTCTGTCATTCCATAGCAGCAGATCTCCGTGACACAGAGGACAAGGGACATGATGACCAAACAGGCGACACTTCCAGGTCCGGATCTTCCACTGTGGTGGCCCATAATGTTGTTTGGCACCGTCTCTGCTGGGAGGTTTCCGTCCGATTAGCCACACCAACACCGTCTCCTCAGACATGGATCTGCACACAGCATCAACAACTGATATAGAATGACAATGATTAGTTTTCCCTGTTATAACACTGAGTAACAGGAACATTCACCCATTGTTCTTCTCCTGTTTTTCCCGTTTACCTTTCCCTTTGCCTTTTTTCTTTTCCTTCCGCTTTCTGACAGCTGCAATCTCCACTTCTTCCTCACTCTCACTCTCCTCAGCAGGAGGAGCACTGGGCACCGCTCTCATGGTTTTTTTCAAATCAAGCAGCACATCAGTTAACCCTTGCATCATTTCTCGGTTGCATGAAACGGCCTGTACAGTGTTAACTTTTAACCCTTTCTGCCTACACCTCTGTGCTAGCTCATTAGTAGGAAGACCGTCAATATCCTCCTTTCTCACCCCTGCCTGTATCAGAGCTCTCCACAACGCGGACCGCGGAGGTCCACCCCTCGCGGACCCATTCCCCTTATTACGAGCGGGTTTACCCCAGTCTTCAGTTTTCGGCGGAGGCGTCGCTTTCCAATCTCCTAACGCAGCCAGCTCCTGTAATCGAGTTTTTACAGCGGTATAATCGTTTTCTAACGCTCCCATTAACACAGTCAGTACAGCAGCCCTATACTGAGGTGGGGCATCCCTAATCAAAGCATCTCTAGCAGCTCGAGGAATAACATCCTCGTGAAAGGCCACCATCCCATCTCTGGACACTGCTTCCCGTACACAATATCTTGTCAACCGAGTAATAGCTTCTCTAAGGGTTCCCCATTGTCCGGTAATCGGGGGCCAATCATGCCACGTTGGGTAAATAGCCTGCATAGCCACGCTGTACAATGCTAATAGTGACATAGAATCATTCCCCAAAGCCCGAGCATGAGCCCTCATTTCAGCATTCACCCGGTTATCGGTACTTAACCCTCCGAAACGGGAAGCATCGCCAGAGTCCAAAGCGACGTTATCAGCCCCAGCTTCATGCAATCGATTTAACCATATATCAGGGGGCTCTTGACTCTGCTGCTTATACTGACTATTCATGTAAGTTATTTCATCTTGTGTATAATCTTCCCGTATCATGATTAACTGCGGGGCCGGCTGTGGCTGTTCTTGCTCTACCATTATCGGCGCTCCGTCAGCATCAACCTGCGGTACCCCGGCATTATCTCTGGCCTGTACCCTTACAGGTGGCAATACGCGCCTTTCTTCTTTTCGTCTAGTTATCGGTTTTACCTCAGAAACTCCGGACAACGACGGATATAGTGGCGGAGTTGACTGTGACATTACCGGCCATGGTGGCGGATCAGGTCGATATTGTTCCCATTCATCGAACGCTCCCCCAACACCCTCATCATCTCCCCATATGTTACCATCCCATGACGCGGGGTCCCACCCGTCATCTATACCCGCCACAAACGCTCGCACTGTTTTAGATTCTGCTTTCCGCGGTGTTTTTTGTGTGTGTCTGCGTTTTACAGCAGCCACATGAACAGTTAAGCGTTCTACTATTTTCCATAGTCTGTCATTTTCTTTTTCTAATTTCTCTATTTGCTGTCGCTGTTTACATTCTAGCGTCGTTAATTGATCTAACGCTCCGGTTCGGTCTTGCCAAGCGGCAGCTAAAACCCATGCAATTTCACCTGTCCCTTTCAGCGGCGCTTTCGGATTTACATCAACTAGTGAAACAATTCCCTGTATCACATTAGGTGAAGCTGTGGTTACTGCACCCAATAAAGGACTCGGCGGTCCAATCACCTTATACAACATTTGACCCACTGGTCCCCACATCTGCCCCCGCCACACCGGGGGCAATCCTGGATACTCATCCTTCTCACCCTCTCTGGGTGGTTCTACACTTTTCTTTTTCCTTCTCAAAAAAGCCATTTCCTGTGTGTAGCCAACCCTCTGTATCCTGCCGACAACGCCAAAATTGTCTTGAAAAATAAATTTAGGAGGATCGGGGGTTGGTCGGCACTCAGGAAATGATCACACTGGACTCAGGTTAGAATGATACAATATATGGCGTTTATTGTCAATCTCAACCCACAATCCCTCACACTTGGTTACACATAATAAAACAGAAAACGAGGCTTACCGTCGCCAATTGGTGGAGAGCCAACACCCCGGTAGATCCCCTGTGCAACCAGCCGGGCGTTCCGTACGCAACCCACAGCAGACTCTACCAGAGCGCAGAGACCCCCTGCTCTTTATAGTTTTACACTAGAGCATTGGCGTACAGCAAGTGTTTCATTTCCCGTTATTTAAGTGACCCGAGACTGCACTTTGGTCAAAGTGACCCAGACAAGCATTTTGGTTATGTAAGCAGACAAGTGTTTCATTTCTCGTTATTTAAGCAGATTCAGATTAACACACACACATTCCTTATTTTGGGAATTGGTCAGAGCAACACCAAACAGTGATGATTTATTATCACAGTATTTTATAGTGGACTGAAATTAATGTAACCGTGTTGAATTTGAACACCACTACAAAATGAAGAACACACTATGCAGTGCACTATTTCTGTGATAGGGATCGGTTTTGAAAACAGCTGAGATCTCTTACCCTTTGTTCCCGTTATAATCAACCGACACTAGAGGGCGCTGCAAATATAAACATAAATACGTCGTAATTGCTGCTTGCACAAATTGCCTATGGGAGTGTTTTTTGCCCTTCAGCTGCTGCAATAAAATACGTTTCTATTTTCTAGATCACTGGCATTAAAAGCAACCAGTAATACGGAGGTTAAGGGTTTAAAAGCGTCGTATCTGTGATGACAGATACTGTAACCGCATACTGATCAGCTGGATCACCCCGGAGCTTTCTTAGCATGACATAATGCTTCACAGTTCACGGCCCTCATTAAATGCAAAGTAGGCCAGTGTTGTGTAACTCTGAATGCATGTCCGTTGTTGGCTTAAACCAGTCATTGTCACTGTCACTGTCACATAACAATCTGGGGTTATGTCTGCCATTTTGGTGGACACTTTTATCCGAAAGGAACGTACAGCAGGACTTAATAAGCACTTTCACAGTCTCCATTCTCTGACCCAAAGCTCTCCCGGTTGCCTGGTTATGTGAGAAAACAAACCAAAAAATGAAGGAAGCCTGTGCAACATAAGACACCGTTGAGTCTCTTCCACAAAAAAAAAAAGAAAAAAGAATACAATAGCTCATTTGAAGCAGCACAGAGAAGTCACATTGTTGGGGATTACACAACAGAGTGAGGAGTGAGGAGGAGGGCATTTGAGGCTATTAATGAGAAAATTGGGAACGCGGGTGAAATCAGGTTTGCATGAAAGGACCAAATAAAAAGATGAAATACCTGTCTTTCCTTTCTTGCAGAGACAAAAAGAACCAGCTCAGATGTCGGCGTATTTTCCCTGGGTTCATCGAAGACATAGGTACACTAATTTAGCGGAGGAGATTAAGGGTATTTCCTCAATGAATGTGAAGTGTTTCAATTAAAAAAAAACATGCAAAATGACATCATTTTGGACCGCTATCACCATACCTACACTACCGGTCAAAAGTTTGGGGTCACTTATACATTTCCATACCACTCCATTATAGACAGAATACCTGCTAATTTGGGTGGGGGGGCTGATCTTTAATGCAATATCTACATTGCCCATTATCAGCAACCATTCATCCAATGTTCCAAAGGCTCATTCTGTGTACTAATCTATCATTTAAAAATAAAAAACTAGAAAAACATTGGAGAACCATTTTACTATTATGTAAGCACATGATGTAATCTGATTACTGCCCTGGTTAAAAAAACAATGCAACTGATCTCAGCTGGCATTCTGTCTACAATGGAGTGCAATGGGAATTTCTATGTGACCCCAAACTTTTGACCGGTGTATGTCCAAAACTTTAGAAAAAGCTAGAGCGGACAAATAAATAAATAAATAAATAAATAATCAACGCTCAAAAAGTTTAAGACAAAGCTTGCTTAACCCTTGTGTTGTCTTCCCGTCAAACATGAAAAAAGTTATCGCTTTTTCCTCACATTTTTGTCACTTTTTCAATGTTGTGGGTGCTTTTTTTATATGTTTTCAAAAGTTATTTGATATTTCTAATGTTGACATTTTCAGCTTTTTTCGAACGCCCATTTTTTGTGATGAAAAAACTGAAAATGGGTCCAATTTGACCCGAGGACAACATGAGGGTTAAGAAGAAAGAAGAAACTACAATCATTGGTCTTTTAGTGAGTTTGGTGCTGTCTAAAATGTCTTGGCGCTTTTTTTCGGCACTTTTTTTGCCGCATTGCACATTTATTCGGCTTAGTTGCTGACAAAACGGCTCGGGCGCTGCACCTAAGACTTATAACGGCGGGGGAAACCCTGGATGTGGAGCAGGACATCCTCTGGGAGGGAGGGAGGGAGGGAGGGCGTCCACAAATCATCCATCTTCATCAACTAGAATTAAATAATCACTTCAACACTTAGCAGGGATGACACCACACACACACACACACACACACACACACACACACACACAGAGTTAGACAGGTCATGTGCCCATTAACAGATGATGTGGGATAAAAAGGTTTCTACCCCTTTTTTGAAGGGTCAAAAGCTGCAGAAGGGCTGTCACTCAATATACTGGAGAGCTTTCTATTCAGGTAAACGCTCTTTTTGTTTCCTTTCTGGTTTTTTTTTCGATATTGCGATATGATTCAGGATATTGTAGGGAATGATTGTATCATTATTTTCATTCATTATTAACGTTGAAAGAAATTAAAAATGATTATCGTGCGATTTCCGGGAGGATCTGTACCAAACAAAGATTTTTTTTCTGTAGTCTGTAGGATAGGATTTGGAGGCCGGGACATCTCTGAAGTACCACAATACTTCATTCACAATTGTTTCGACACATATTTTGCCATTAACAAATGCTGCTTTTTGGATATTGCACTAGTCCATGTTGCGATTTTGATGCAATTGTGATTAATTGTGCAGCCCTAGAAAAGTAACCAGGGTTCTCACACATTTTCATGGACATTTCAAAACGTTGCCGTGACTTTCCAAAGACCAGTCTGAGCCTTAAACTAGGGCTGTTGCAATTATTAGAAAATTTAAATCGTAAGGAATGGATAGAAATACTAAGTTCAATGGCAAGCTATGAGCGGGTCACACACACAGAGTAGCTGGGATGGGAGATCTATTTAATGAAGTTTGGGGACCATTCCTAGCTCTGTTATATGAAGGGATGACGCTCCCTACCTCGGCATAATCTTCTATTTGGTTCAGGTGCAGGATGTGTATACTATGTTGACTTCCTAGGGTGTTGTGTTTTCAATTTGCTTTAAGTTTTGTGGATCTATGTTTTTGTTGGTGGCCTGGCTTGAGTTGTACATTATTGGCAAACTCCTCTTTATTTCATTTTATATTTTGTGAATAAAAAATATAAAACATAGGGCAACTACTTAAAAAAGACATAATGTAACTCATATTCATGTAGCTGCAAAAATGTAACAGTTATGGGCTTGTATTTGTCTGACCAAAACATCAATTATAAGAGAAAAAAAAACAATTTAAAGTGCGATTACAATTAATGAGAAGAAAAGAAAAAAATTATTTTGCAGATGACGTTTTGCAAGTCAACTCTTATTTTGCCTCGTGTTCTGAATGGACAAAGGAGTAATAGATACGCACCCATTCTACCAACCGAGCTATTCGGGCACCCGTCCTGGTTACTTTCACCCATCCACCAACCCAAAAATCCTCCTCACGCAATATTTTGGCGCTATAATACTTTGTCACGTAATAGTGCGTTCCATTTGTTCTCAGAAGAACTTCCGAGTTCAAAGTCGGAAAAACACCAAAATCTCAAAATCCAACACGGCTGCTGATAGGGCTGCACCACATGAGGAAATGATCTAATTGCTATTATTTTGATTGATATTGGGATATTGGAGGGGATGGTCATTTTTGTATCATTTTCTCATTTTTCTCATTGAAAAATCTAAAAATCTAAAAAACTGAAAATAATTTATAGTGTGATTTTTGAGAGGATCTGTACAAAAAAGTCTCTAGAATACAATTTATAGGTCTGCAGCGCCACAATACTTCATTCAGAATGATTTAACATATTTTGCCTTTAACAAATATGGGGCCCCACCTACGATATTGTGGCGCCACTAGAAATGTAAATATGAGTCGTACTTACTGCAGGGTTTGAAGTTGTTACCCTTTCAGTTACTTTTTACTACATTTTCAGCCCCCCCAGCATTGTTACTGTTGACTCCATAATCATTCGGAGACTGTTTCTCTTTGTTTATGATGGTGTGTGATTACATTGAGATAAATCCGCCCCCTGGTCACGGAGCCCAGCCAACAACATAAAAATGCAAATTAGGTTCATTGTCTGTTAAAAAGAAACCATTATGGCCATGCACCCTTGCATGGAAATTACACAAAGAGAGGAAGGAGGAGGAAAGAAACTGCTGCAAATGACTTGATAACTACAAATAACTACAAATAAGTCATTTGGAAATGGCGTGAATGTAACAGATGTTCAAGCACAAATTGGTGTGCATAGGCTAAGTTTACGTACGATATCATAAGAACACGTTCATGAGAATGAGTTGTTTGACTCCAAGTTCATGCCGTGCTTCTCCAGTTTATTGACTCGGTATGACATCAATTTAAATAGAATAGAATATCCTTTATTGTAATAATTGTCATTGGACAGCAGCTGTCCAATGACAATTTTTACGCAACTCACCCTCAGTGGTACACACATAATCTGACAGTACCCTTATAAAAGGCAAAATAAAAATAAGAATAAAAACAATGTAGTAAATAAAAGAATAAAAATCAGATACTGATTTGCAGAAAGACTGTCATTGCACCATTATTTGTTAGTGTTTAGTTGCAGTCTGGTTTGTTGGAAGTTATCCTTCCAACATGGTGGCGTGCATGTAGAGCTGGGCAATATATCGATATTATATCAATGTTGTGATATGAGACTAGATATCATCTTAGATTTTGGATATTGTAATATTGTGATATGACATAAGTGTTGTCTTTTCCTGGTTTAAAGGCTGCATTACTTATGTAACTGTTCTAATATTTGCCTTTACCCACTAAGTCATTATATCCACATTAATGATGATTATTTATCAGTAATCTCATTGTGTCAATATTTTGTGAAAGCACCAATAGTCAACACTACAATATCGTTGCAGTATCGACATCGTGGTATTTGGACAAATACATCATGATATTTGATTTTCTCCATATCGCCAAACTTTCCATGACAGTCAGCACGCAGATCACTCCAGCTGTTTAAAGCCTCTCGGCCTTTTGCAAGCTGCTCTGGCAAAACAACCAGTATTGTTCAAGATCTTTCATTTTTTATTTTTGTAGTCTGAACACACCATTGCACTGTAACAACAGTCTTTTTATGCGCAGAGTGTGAGTGTGGTCTTGTTTTTTGGAAAGTGCCCAGTGAAACATTGTCCCACGTAGTGCTGAGACTAATCTGCCAGGAAGCTTAGGCTCGTTGGATCCTGCTCTGCTCAGAGAAGGTTTATCACCCTGACATACCATGAAACAAACAAGCAGCCAAAACCTCCAACTGCCCGGGCCTCTGCTCCAGCAGGGCTGTCGTGGCATTGTTAACATTCACAGCACAATGCTTCTCTTATCCGTCTCCTCTCTTACAGCCAACAACGTCCTAATCTCCCAAGTGGTTTGAACCAGTTTGCAGAACGTCTTGAAGGATGAGGGCAATTTTAGACAGATTCCAGGGATAAAACGAAGAGACACAGATGGAATTCATCACTTGTACTCTTTTCTGTGCATGCCAGGCTGCCTCCTCCTGTGACCCACAAAAACATGCTTCAGTGTTAGAAACTCGCCTTAGGACAATAACTTCAGCCTGATATTAGCACAGTCTACAGAACTCTGTCATTTTGGCTTGTCAGTGCATTAAAAGGGATGCTAAGTTACAATTTTACAAGCCAATAGCTCTAAAAAGGACACGAATATATGCATCTGCAGTGGGTGTATGATAGGGTCATGATCAATATTAGTAATCAGGGCTGTTTTATTTTATTTAGGTCTTCTGGGGCTGTTCAAAATCAAGTCTCAAGTCAAGATGAAAGAAAAAGTCCTTTCAATTATTAAGCCTAAAGATATAAAACATTTTACTATTACACTTTTTTTTAGCAAAGGTGTGCAGCCTCTCCCGAAAAACAGACCACTGCCGCTAAAAGTCAGCAACATAGCACCTTTATGATGCAAACGTTAAATTCAAAGCTGAACTAAAAAATAGTTATATATTGAAATTCAATATGTAATGTGAAAAGCGTCAATCATAGTGACGGACCAACACAGAGTTATCACCAACTTTGTAGTTCCCCTGGTTTTACAGTTGGGATTCCCTCTCAGCGCTCTCATCAACCCTGTCCCAAATGAAGACCAGAATAGTCTTTGCAGGAGTTAGACAAGACCAAAAAAGAGCAATACATTCATAAGGTATCCAGAGACATGACTCCAAATATAATGCTTTTTCTTTCTCTGCTTTTGTGTCTTATATTTCACAATTTATCCAATTTTGTTATTGTAGAGTCTGTTCACACAGAGACAGCACAAAGTGTGTCAGACTCTTGCTCAAGGGCACATTGACAGGCCTCACTAGTTGTTTATTTATCTGACTAATAGCCTGAAGAAACTGAGACAGATTCCCAAGATCACGTGGAACAAACTCTCTTGCCTCGACCGAACCTGTTCTCATACAACAACTGGTATCAAAGGCTGTTTTACATTAGCTAGTCTATAGAGAATGCCGACTTGCCGCGGGTGAGTCACGGGACAGCAGTGTTTGAAGAGGAGTGTTTCCACACAGCGAGAGGAAGAGGATGGACCATGGGAAAGACCATGGAGCATTCCTCTCTGACAGAAAGTGACAAAGCAGCAGTGTTCACCTGCAGAAACCAACATGTTCAACCGGGGGTGGGCGGGGGGTCCTCTATTGACCCAGTTATGCTTCAGGAGGACGTGGTGGTTTTGATTTGGGTTAATTCGATAGCACAAATAACTACAAATAGACTTTGCAGGTGCAAAACCCTCAGAGGAGGCAAAGAAATAAAGTAAACGACATCAAAGAAAGTCCACCAAGGACACTTAAAGCAACACTACGTAACTTTTAGCTGCAGCTGTAGGGGGACTGAAGACGCGCGTACCGCGAGCTGTAGTTCCAATGGGACAACCTGTAGGGGGCCCGAAGAGGCGCGTACCGCGAGCTGTAGATCCAATGAGACAACCTGTAGGGGGACCGAAGAGGCGCGTACCGCGAGCTGTAGTTCCAATGGGACAACCTGTAGGGGGCCCGAAGAGGCGCGTACCGCGAGCTGTAGATCCAATGAGACAACCTGTAGGGGGACCGAAGAGGCGCGTACCGCGAGCTGTAGTTCCAATGGGACAACCTGTAGGGGGCCTTAAGAGGCGCGTACCGCGAGCTGTAGATCCAATGAGACAACCTGTAGGGGGACCGAAGAGGCGCGTACCGCGAGCTGTAGTTCCAATGGGACAACCTGTAGGGGGCCTTAAGAGGCGCGTACCGCGAGCTGTAGTTCCAATGAGACAACCTGTAGGGGGCCCGAAGAGGCGCGTACCGCGATCTGTAGTTCCAATGAGACAACCTGTAGGGGGCCCGAAGAGGCGCGTACCGCGAGCTGTAGTTCCAATGAGACAACCTGTAGGGGGACCGAAGAGGCGCATACCGCAAGCTGTAGTTCCAATGAGACAACCTGTAGGGGGACCGAAGAGGCGCATACCGCAAGCTGTAGTTCCAATGAGACAACCTGTAGGGGGCCCGAAGAGGCGCGTACCGCGAGCTGTAGTTCCAATGGGACAACCTGTAGGGGGCCCGAAGAGGCGCGTACCGCGAGCTGTAGTTCCAATGAGACAACCTGTAGGGGGCCCGAAGCGGGAAAAGTTACATAATTTATGTCCTATTAGATTATGTGTATATACATACGTATATTTTTGTCTTTTGGCCATTTTTGTGTTTTATTTTCTGCACTCTTGCCTAAACTCTAAGTTGTTGTCCATTATCCCGTCCTCTTTCAGTCGCTCTGTTTTCTGATTTGTACATGTCTGGAGACAGTAACTTTTAAATAAAAATCAACACATTTAAAAAATAATAATAATAATTTTATTTAATAATCAATTATTAAATTATTAGAATCGAGCATGGCATCGTCATCTGTGGTGTAGCCAGACTTTACTCCACAGCGCTGTGGAGATGGAGCTGGCAATGCCAGACTAGACAAAGGGTAATACAGACATATTCAGACTGACAGTCTGAGAAAATGAGTTTTGAACGTTAAAGCATGTAAACATGGTCTAGTAGAAACCCAAAATACATGCATGAACCTGAAAATGGGCATGGGACCTTTAAAGCACTAAAAGATCCATAAATAACAAGTGAGGAGGATGAAATAAACTGTGAGAGAAAACACCATCGGTGCTGTTGCCGAGGCAGAAAAACTAAAATTGTATTCGGGCAGCCGTCGGCCAACCACATCCATCACACGGGAGCTCCGTATCTCGTTCCTCTGCAGAGAATCTAATAAAGCTGTACTATTTAAACGGATTAAGTGCCTCATTGTCCGACTACTGTCTGTGCGAGCCCTAAAGCCCGACTCCAAGCGCAGTTCAGCCCCCCTACCAGACAACAACAGTTGGTTTAAATGTGATGAGTAACAGGTCCTAGGAATCCAAGGATTCAGGCAGGTGGTGAACCCCAGAAAGGGAAAGGACCGAGACATGGTGGTGGATATATGACACATGCCTTTGTTGTGGGAGATCTGAGTTCGATTCACACTGCGATACATCAACCAATGTGTCCCTGAGCAAGACACTTAACCTAGCTGTTCCAGACGCGTGCAACCTCTTATATAAATACAGCAAATTGGAAGTCCCTTTGGATAAAAGTGTCAGCTAAATGACATGAGATGTAATGTAAAGCAACATATCTTGGAGGGTGATAACAAAAGTGCAACTCTTATTTGTTTTTGGTATTAATGCATGGCATGACTTTTCTAGTGGTACCGTTGTTCTGTGCATATGAATGATATGGTCATGTAATTTGCTTTCTGCCTTTTATTTAGTTTTCTGTATTTTGGCTCTTATAATATAACAGATGTTAGGAGACAAACTTTGTTGTGGGTTGGGTTGGAGGAGGGGGGGAGGTTGTTAAATAGAAGTTTTATTGTAAGTAAACAAAAAACATTATTAAAAAAAGAAAAAAAGAAAGTGGTTTTAGGGGATAAAAACAAGCATCTGGCGCAGCAGCGGGTGGTAATTACCTACGGATAGTATCCATCCCGGGGTCGGGTGAGGGTAGAGGGATCACAGGGGGTCAGAGCTGAAAGCATAAACTGTTACAGCGAAACCCAAGCAGGACGGAGAGAGAGGAAACGCATCGAAAGGCAAATATTTGTGCTGTGTGTTTGAGCAGAAAGAGGAAAAATGGAGTGTGTTTGAGCATCAGTTTCATTATTTATCCCAGCGTGAGGGCAAAGAAGCTGTTGCATTCACCCCTCGAGACCTTAGCGACAGGCGGGCAAGTGGCAAAGGGGGAAGAAAACAGGCGAGAGATGGCTGAAAGTGCCTGTCTGAGCGGCTTAGTGATGCAATCTGCCAGAAACACCCCCCCCCCAAAATCTCCCTCCCTGCCAGCTCCAGCGATGACATCAGAACAGTTGCACGGCTGAACGCGGTCGTTGGATTTCTTTTTCCAACAGCAGCCACGTTACTTCAAGCTGTTGCTCTGGCAACGGAGAGAATTGTTTCCAGGATTAGTGACTTCATGTATTGTAATTCCCCCAATTATGGAAGAAAAAGTGGGACAGAAGGACGAGAATCTTTAAAGTGCCCACATTAGGCTCATTTTCAGGTTCATAATTGTATTTTGAGGTTGTACCAGAATAGCTTTACATGGTTAAAACCCCCCATATTTTTGTTGTACTGCACATTGCTGCAGATCCAGTTTCCACCCTGTGTGTTTAGGTCTCTATTTTAGCTCCAGAGTGAGACATCTCACTTCTATACTATCTTTGTTGGGAGTCACAAATGCTCAGTAGCTCGGTAAGATCCCATCAGCTAGATAACTCTTTCTCCAGCTTTGGTCAGTCCAAGGCAGGATCAGCTGGGAGACTTCTTCTAGACCAGGGCCACATGTGGAATACCTGCACAACAGGGACAGGAAGTAGAACAGGGACAGGAAGTAGTTCTTTTGGAGATTATGGTCAACTAGTGGCTGTTGGAGCAGTGTTTTGCCATTGAGAATGAGCTAGCATGCTACGGTTAGCCACCTCGTCTCTAGTGACGTAGAAAGCCGTGCAGATGTTGGACAGCTCACCTGGAGACTGAAGACAGAGGACATTCAGAAACCAGATCTCACTCAAAACACCATGGGTAGTTTTTTTTCATAATATGGCCACTTTAAATTAAAGCCAAACCTAAAGTCAGTTTACCCACATTTTTGTATTTTTCCATCATGTACATTCGTTGTGTATCACCGTTGTTACACATATGAGTTCACTTGTTAAGAGAAATGCATTAATTATCAGTCATTTTGAATGCTCGCTGCTTATATTCTCGTGTGTATATTTCATGCCGATCTACTGGAAGTCATTATAGACTAGGGATGTAACGAGTAACGGTAAAGCACGGTAGAAATGTTGATGCCAACAATTACCCTTTTCATTTAAAATATCTTTATTTTCGCGGTGGATTACCACGGCGTGGAAACCCTGTGTTTAATCCTGCCCAGCTTCCTACAAGGCTCGCGAGGCAGCAACAGTTATTTTGTATTTGTTTCTGTATTTATTGTTATTTCATAATAATGTTCAATATTAGGGCTGCAACTAACAAATATTTTCATTAATTAATGTTGATTAATCGCAAAAATGTCAGAAAATGGTGAAAAATGTGGACCAGTGTTTCCCAAAAAGCCCAAGACTACGTCATCACATGTCTTGTTTTGTCCACAACTCAAAATTATTCAGTTTACTGTCACAGAGGAGAGAAGAAACTAGAAGATATTCACATTTAAGAAGCTGGACTCAAAGAAATTTTCACATTTGTCTTAAAAAATGACTCAAACCGACTAATCGACTATCAATATAGTCATATATCATTATGGCATTTCATTTACAGGTCTAACTACATAAGTAACTTATTGTGGCACTACAACCATTTCTGATTCTGAGTTGTGTAAAAGAAAAAAAAAAATGTAATTGAATAAAGAGCTCCAAAGAGACTGCAGTCAAGCCACAAAGCAACTCGTACAATCACCACAGTCTGGGAATGGTAAACTCAGCTCATTAATTATTGATTCTGCAGGAAAAAACAACTTGTTTTATGATCAGCAGGGCCCGCTAGTTGAAGCCAATTAGGTGATGGAGGGTCCTTTTTGCATAGGAAGCTGGCGTGCAATAACGCCAGCCTCTGGAATTTGACATTGATTGGACTGACGGTCCGACGGTGGACCGAAAATGCTGATTGGAGGGGGGGGGGGGTCTTCTGATTGCTGTAATGGCAGATGGAGCGGCCCAAAGCCCATTACACCGAGCACTCAAATCGCCTGAGTAAGCACAAGTGCCATCTCCGTTCAGATCAGGAGAAGGAGAAACACACGGGGGGGGGGGGGGGGGGGGGTTAAATGCTGTTTTCATGTCGGGGTAAAAGACAAAAGCAACTTCTGCATCGGATCAAGTTATTTCGGTTTAGAATTGAATCATAATACTGCTGCTACGTATTAATCACACTGTACTTGTATATGTTCGTATGTACTTTATGTTGACACTGCCCTACAAACGAACTTGTACAATCCATTTCAAACACCTTTATAACTTAATCTCACTTTAATTACTTTAAAGTTAACGTTTTTATTATTTATTTCTTACTGTGGCTACTTATTGACCCTCTCCATATATTTTTAAATCCAGAAACCTGTAACAAAACATAAACAGATTTCCTTAACATTAGTTATTTGTAGCTATTTATTTACAGAACAGAGGAACATCAAAATATATTAAAGTTCTGATAAATAAAATGTATAAAAATACAAACTTAAGATATGAAACTTAAAGTGCTTTAAACAAAAACACTAACAAAAAAAATCCGTGTTGCCAACAGGGACGTTGTAGAGCGTCCTCTGGTGGACAGACTATGCAACGCCATCACTAACAGGGACGTTGTAGAGCGTCCTCTGGTGGACAGACTATGCAACGCCATCACTAACAGGGACGTTGTAGAGCGTCCTCTGGTGGACAGACTATGCAACGGCATCACTAACAGGGACGTTGTAGAGCGTCCTCTAGTGGACAGACTATGCAACGCCATCACTAACAGGGACGTTGTAGAGCGTCCTCTGGTGGACAGACTATGCAACGCCATCACTAACAGGGACGTTGTAGAGCATCCTCTGGTGGACAGACTATGCAACGCCATCACTAACAGGGACGTTGTAGAGCGTCCTCTGGTGGACAGACTATGCAATGCCAACACTCATAACATGGTTTTATTTTTATATAATTATTTATCAGAATCATTTTTATTTTATTTATTTTTTTAAATCGACCGATACCGATATATTGGGAAATGCCCAATATCGGCCGATAATATCGGTCCATATATTGGTCGGCCTCTTTTTTGTCTGTGAGCAACTGCAGGAGCGATTGTAGGATCATCAGACTTTAGGGGAGCTCAGCTCCTAATGAGAGTGTGACACCGATACAGTACCTTGCAGAAGTGTTTAATCCCCCCCCCCCCGCCCCCGAGAAATGCTAAATCAGTAGTTTCATTAGCCGATAATCTCTGAGCAAGCAAGGCTGGAGTCCCCCTAAACAGGGTCTAAAATCGCCAATGAGTAACTGAGCGACTGTAACCAAATAATTTCCCTGAGGGGAAGAACAAAGTATTCTGATCAAAAAATCAAACTGCGTTTGGATATTTCAATATCAGAAAGGTCAGCTATAACTTAACTTTTCTTATATTTATCTTTAATAGTACTTTTACCCAATGTATAATATATATTGTAATTGTTATGCTGTTATGTAAATATGTAATTTTACTTTTTAGGGTGACTTGTTATGATCTGTCCACTAGGGCTGTAACCTTGCAGTCGACTGGTCGATTTATTGGTCGATACGTTCTGGCTCGACCAAAATTCTGATTGGTCGATTTTTTGCCGTGTTATTCCATCAGGTGGAAGCATGGACCGTTACGGTCTATGGGTGGAAAGCACTAACTGCTAATGGGGGTGTTTTCAGAGCACCCCTGTTTCACAGGTAACAGTCTGTCTCTAGAACACCCCCTTGTTTTCACCTTTTTTGGATTAGCCCGACCCACCGGAGACAGATTGAAGAAAGAACTAGAAAGCCTTCGTCTGATGGTTAGCTGAATATTTATTTAACTGTGAGTGTTTAGTTTCCAGTCAGTCCTCCTCTACCATGTCGAAGACATCGGCAGTGTGGCAGCATTTTACAAAAATAGATAACGGAAAAAAGTCGAATGCAAAGTTTGCAAGCAACAGTTAGCATATCACAGCTGGACTACAAACATGGCGTATCACCTAAAAACGGTAAGCTAACCTGTCTGTGTTAGGTTGCCCTGTCTGTTTGGAGTAGGCTGTATGAACATATCAGAGTCGGCATATTTCATAGTCTAATAATCGTTTTATAACTACCGGTTTTGTCCAACACCTTCTCGGCTTGACTGATTAACAAACACTTGTTATAAAAGTGGAAAAGTGAATTAAACCATTTTCAGACGTAGCATTGTTGGCGTCATTTTTCTGTTATTGTTCTGATAGTTCTCTTTAGGGTTAGGTTTGGGTTAAGACGCAGCGCCCAGTTTAGGTTTGGGGGACCACTGGTGTGAATAAAATCCTTAAAACCTCCTTAAAAAAGGTCCTGTTGCATGAAAATGTCACTTTGAGTTTTTTTTAACATTAATATGAGTTTCCCCAGCCTGCCTATGGTCCCCCCCAGCTAGAAACAACGACAGGTGTAGAGTCCTGGGTATCCTGCTCTGCCTTAGAGAAAATGAAAGCTCAGATGGGCCAATATGGAATCTTCCCCTTATGAGGTCATAAGAGGCAAGGTTACCTCCCCTTTCTCTGCTTTGCCCGCCCAGAGAATTTGGCTTACCCATGAGAGAGAGACATCATGGCTTTCAAACGAGCAAAGTGGCAGTTTGTCAAGGCCACACCCCCACCCTCCACCTTGACCCCCCCTCTCCTCCTCAAAAGCTACAGACTCAGAAATGACACATACCACTAAGGTCTATATAAAAGAGACTTCAGATACAGTATTAGGGGACCACTAAGGTCTATATAAAAGAGACTTCAGATACAGTATTAGGGGACCACTAAGGTCTATATAAAAGAGACTTCAGATACAGTATTAGGGGACCACTAAGGTCTATATAAAAGAGACTTCAGATACAGTATTAGGGACCACTAAGGTCTATATAAAAGAGACTTCAGATACAGTATTAGGGGACCACTAAGGTCTATATAAAAGAGACTTCAGATACAGTATTAGGGACCACTAAGGTCTATATAAAAGAGACTTCAGATACAGTATTAGGGACCACTAAGGTCTATATAAAAGAGACTTCAGATACAGTATTAGGGGACCACTAAGGTCTATATAAAAGAGACTTCAGATACAGTATTAGGGACCACTAAGGTCTATATAAAAGAGACTTCAGATACAGTATTAGGGGACCACTAAGGTCTATATAAAAGAGACTTCAGATACAGTATTAGGGGACCACTAAGGTCTATATAAAAGAGACTTCAGATACAGTATTAGGGACCACTAAGGTCTATATAAAAGAGACTTCAGATACAGTATTAGGGGACCACTAAGGTCTATATAAAAGAGACTTCAGATACAGTATTAGGGACCACTAAGGTCTATATAAAAGAGACTTCAGATACAGTATTAGGGACCACTAAGGTCTATATAAAAGAGACTTCAGATACAGTATTAGGGACCACTAAGGTCTATATAAAAGAGACTTCAGATACAGTATTAGGGGACCACTAAGGTCTATATAAAAGAGACTTCAGATACAGTATTAGGGGACCACTAAGGTCTATATAAAAGAGACTTCAGATACAGTATTAGGGGACCACTAAGGTCTATATAAAAGAGACTTCAGATACAGTATTAGGGACCACTAAGGTCTATATAAAAGAGACTTCAGATACAGTATTAGGGGACCACTAAGGTCTATATAAAAGAGACTTCAGATACAGTATTAGGGGACCACTAAGGTCTATATAAAAGAGACTTTAAACAACAACACCACATAATAAAAATAAAACATTGTAAAGCACTACGGGATTATTTCAATGAGAAAATGAAGACCTGTTTATAATTATTTAAGACCTAGAACACAATTCTTCAGCGAATTTATGACTTTTTTAAGGCCTAAAATTTAGATTTTGGTATTTGTTAGTATTTGAGACCCAGTGGAAACGCAGAATTAATTCCATCTGCACTCCAAACATTAAAACAATGTAAATAAATAACTTGATGGTGACTAAGAATAAAATCACAGCTTCTGTTCGTTTTTCTTTTTGTTTTTTTTTAAGCGTCTTCGTCTTTGCTTGTTGCCTGACACGAACGTCAACCTGAAGACGGCTGAAACCAGCGGCTGTGTAAACCCCGTTGACATTTCCACCCAGCCCTCAGATTTGCTGTCAGAGAGGACGGATGAATATTTATGGCGTGTTGTGCCTCCTGAGAGAAGGCCACCCGGCTTTTTTTTGGGGGGGGGGGGTGGGGCAACAGCTGATGACAAGACGTGCGGAGTGCACACCACTTGTACCTCAACCTCATGCTGTGTTCAGACCTAAATTCTCATTATTTTAAGCTGTATTAATCCGGTGATGCTGGATGTGTTTATGTTTGCACGTGATGAAGCTGCTCAAGGAAATCACACCATCCATTGGGACCTGCAGAGACCACACACCCAGATGTTGTGGCCGAGCTGCTGTTATGCTAAAGAACACATCAATTTCATTTTGATTTTCTCTATTGAAGTGCAAGGTTTTACATTGTTGCCCAGGAAACTCACACTCACCCCCCTTCTCCTCTACAGCCGCACGTTGGCTGTGTTTGTTCCATTCGGGACGCTGATCTGAAGTGTTGCTCACCTCAGCCGGCTCGCCCCGGGACTGTTTTTTAACGACCGCCTGTGTTTGCAATAAAAGCGACAATTTGATCGGATATTTCTCCGGCGGGAGTCAGGTGAGGACGGCGGGCCGATTTAGGAGGAGCGACTGCGCGTCTGCAGTCTTGAATCACCGCTCATATCGCTCCAGGGAGCCAACAAGGAGACCAAAATATGAATTTATGGCCCTGCCGAGTGATAGAAGCTCAGTGCTCTAAAGTACAACAAGCCTCTCTCTCTCTATCCATCCCCACAGGTCGTAATCTCCCAGGAAGGAGGAGAGAAAATAACATCTCTATGGCAACGGCCGGTCTAAAGGTGAGACATTGGGGTGCAGGAGAAGACAGAGCGACCACGAGGTGCAACTCCCGGTCACCCTGAACATGTGTTTTCACCCAGCAGTAGACTAAACTGATCTTTACGTTACGCTGAAATACTTTGAGAGGGGAAATAGCTCTCAGTGAAAACAGCAGCTTATTAAATATCAACAGAAATCTGAAGGATCTTCTTCCAGAGTGAACTGAGCTTTTACTGTTAGAATATCTGTTTTGTTTATTTTTACAGCATTTATTAAAGAAACTGATTGCTATTAGTTATTAGTTAACCACTTTGTTAGGTGCTCCCATACAAAGGTGTGTGTGTGTGTGTGTGTGTGTTTTAAGACACTACATGCTGAATATAATGTGTTAGGTGCCCACATCCAAAGCTGTGTGTGTGTGTGTTTTAAGACACTACATGCCAAATATAATCTATTAGGTGCTCCCATCCAAAGCTGTGTGTGTGTGTGTGTGTGTGTGTGTGTGTGTGTGTGTGTCTCTCTTTTAAGACACTACATACTGTATATAATCTATTAGGTGCTCCCATCCAAATCTCTGTGTGTGTGTGTGTGTGTGTGTGTGTGTGTGTGTTAGGTGCTCCCATCCAAAGGTCGAGCCACACCCGGTTCGTTATCAATCGCCGGGGAATCCAATAAAAGGCTCGGCGAAGTGACATCATTGTCGTCGCTCCCACCTGTCACAATAATTCAAAATGACACTTTAAGAAGCTAATTACATTCAATCAAGTGGATACAACTTGTCTTGCAGCTGATTTTTCAGGTTTTTCTTTCTTTAGACTTGTGTGAATTAAACAGTTGTGCGACATCACAACAGTCATCGTATGCAGTGGGAAACACGGAGATGCATATGCTGAATAATAACTAACGAGGTAAAGTATTTTTGGCATGACGTGTCTACTGTCTCTTCAAATTTCCAAGTCTTCTTCTCGATTGTGTGTCCATCAGTTGGTTGGATTAATAGTATGTACGTTTGCTAAAATAATCGATTCACATTCATGAATTGATTCACAGAATTCCAAAAAACGATTCATATTTTTATTTATTTTATTTTATTCCGTTTTGTAATGGCGTGTATACTATCTAATAGGAAAGTAACCACATTTACATACTGGGAGTCGTTTAAAAAAAAAAATTGAGAATCGATTTTGAATCAAATCTTGAGCCTAAAAATTAGATATTATTGTCCGATACTGGGCATTTCCCGATTTATCGGTATCGGCATTTATAATGGCCAATAAAAAAATAAAAACATTCATCAGAAGCATTTATAATGACAAATAAATGATAGTATAGCATAGTCTGTCCACCAGAGGACGCTCTACAACGTCCCTGTTAGTGATGGCGTTGCATAGTCTGTCCACCAGAGGACGCTCTACAACGTCCCTGTTAGTGATGGCGTTGCATAGTCTGTCCACCAGAGGACGCTCTACAACGTCCCTGTTAGTGATGGCGTTGCATAGTCTGTCCACCAGAGGACGCTCTACAACGTCCCTGTTAGTGATGGCGTTGTATAGTCTGTCCACCAGAGGACACTACAACGTCCCTGTTAGTGATGGCGTTGCATAGTCTGTCCACCAGAAGACGCTCTACAACGTCCCTGTTAGTGATGGCGTTGCATAGTCTGTCCACCAGAGGACGCTCTACAACGTCCCTGTTAGTGATGGCGTTGCATAGTCTGTCCACCAGAGGACGCTCTACAACGTCCCTGTTAGTGATGGCGTTGCATAGTCTGTCCACCAGAGGACAATAAAACAAATTATCATATTATTTTAGTGAGAGCTCATAAATAACTACAAATAACTAATGTTTGGGAAATCTATGTTTTGTTACGCGTTTCTGGATTTCTTTTTAATATACATCGGCATATCAGATTTTTAAATAACCAAATATTTTTATCGGAATCAGCCTTCAAAATCCGGTCGGGCTCTACTAAAAATGATTTGATTTTTTTCCTCTAAGACAGTGGTTCTTAAAGTGGGGTCCGGGGACCCCCAGGGGTCTTTTTAAAGGGGTTCAAGGGGGTCCCCAACATAAGGGGAAAACACAAATAAGTAACACAATGGCAGATTGTATGACTATTTTGGTTATGGGTACTCATTCACTTTCTGTAATAAAACATCTAAAAAGGTAAAATTCTATCAGGTAGGGGACCCTGGGACAAAGTCTTATCAGATGGGGGTCCATGGTCTGACTTGTGTCAGTTTAGGGGTCCGTGATGTGAAACCACACTCGTTTGAATTTTGCCCACATGTCAATTGTGTAAAAATCAATTTAAAGCTAAAGCACATGATGACGAATTCTAAGTACTGACAACAAAACTGCCGGCACGTCCACATGATACAAGTCTTCCGTGATCTCACACCACCCCCTCCTCCTCCACACAGTTGCGAGTAGCCAAGGAGGACACGGAGGATTAAAAAAACATGCTGGACTCTTCAGAAGAAGTAATAATCTTCACTACATGAACATATCCATACTGAGAAATATAATATGTAACGGACGTCCATTAATATCAAAATGTTATGCAATAAAGCTTTAAAGTAAGAAAAATTAAGAAAGAAAAACAAAAGGCAAGAAGACAGTAGACAGAAATGAAAAAAATACATATAAAGATGTCATTCTTTTATCCCATAACTTGTAAGTGATCCAGTGAAATGTCACCGGCTGAATACATTAAGCTGCGGAGCTTAGGCGTAGTGAGTTTGGTCTTTTATTAACAGCCAGAAATCCCCCAGTCCAGCTCAGTCTGCTAGAGAGGAAAATTACATCTTTGTTGGCGTTTCGGTCGCGACATGTAAATGAAACATTATTCAAGTTGTTTCTAAAGAATCCCAATGAAAGAGACTTTTATCTGGTGACAGTATTCACAACTTTTAGGCGTTTCTGCTTTACTTATGCACAAGAAAGCAACATGTCCTCCAAACAATATGACGATATTGTTAATTTTCTACCCTCTAAAACGCCCCATTCGCATATCTAAACCCAGGGTTTTGTTTCACCAAGTCAAATGTAAGACTTCTTGAGACCCTCGTGTTGTCTTCCCGTCAAAATTGAAAATCAACACTTTTGTTGACACTTTTTATGAATGTTTTTAAACTTTTTCTTACGTTTTTGTCTTTTTTTCAACACTTTTGACGCTTTTTTAAATGTTTGTCACTTTTGACGTTTTCAACACTACGTAACACTAACTTATTAACTTTAGTTTTACAGTTATTTTTGGAATTTATGGTCAATAAACCTCATTTATAGGAAATTATACATAATGTTTGAGTTAGAAAAGCAGAAATTAGGAATTATTGAGAGTAAAATTAAAGGAATGGATGTTGATGATAATCACAGACTGGAATATGTCAACTTTTAGTCAATACTATTTCAAAAACACTTCAATTTGTTTTCCAATGCTATAAAATTTAATAAGACGCCCCAAAATTAATGAAAGTAGAGATTTGTACTTGGCAAAGAGCGTTGTGTGGAATCAATCATGTTATTTTGGGGAATTAAAAAGAACATTGATATAGGACAACGGGTCAATTTGACCCGAGGACAACATGAGGGTTAAGAAAGTAAGACCTACAAGTACAACAAAATGCAGAGTCACAAAAGTACTGGCATAGGAAATAAATGTATGACTAATAATACTCTGTATATATACAGCAAATTATCATATTAAACATTTCAATGAGCATTAGAGGCGTTACATGGGCATAGGAACATGTAAGACCTGTTGAACACAATACTTTTAGAGATTTAGGACTTTTTAGGGACAAAAAATTTGGAAAGTTTAGACTAGACTAGATGGGTTTGAAAACACAGTCAATGCTGTGAAACGGCCGCACTTTGGTTATTTTTAGGGACAAACACCACTTGGTTAAGTTTAAAAAAGATTGTGGTTTGGGGTTAAAATCATGTGTTAAATTACTTTACGCGCGAGTTGCAGAACGTGACGTAGTTCCGCCCGAGACGCCCCAACTCGGAGTAGTTTCCTTGTATCTGTGTCTCGCCTCTTTAGGACGCTAGTGGCAGGTCCATGTGTATTGGATCCAGTGGGCAAAGTGAACGTGAACACAGATTACGAGCTATTCTTTTGCCCCAAAGTCACCAACGTAAACATTGTCTGACATAGTCGGACACATCAGGAGACAATGAGACCTGTTTCTGTCTCAGGACCAAACTCTCGCGAGATCTGGCAACACAGAGTAGCTAATGTCAGCGTGAACGCCCTAACAAAACTAATCTCTGTGATGATGATGTCTTTTAGCTCTGTAAATAGGATGTTAAGGAAAAATACATTTGAATAAATTATTCAAATATTCTATTTTTCAACCATCCACATGATGTTCCCTACATGTTCAAACGAGGCCACGCCCCTTTAGAAGACAGGAAGTGAGGACTGTTTGGTTTGTTTCTTCCATAAAGTAAAAAAACAAACATGGAATTTACTTTAAATTATGAATGGGACACCAACTCTGGCCCCCCTGCGTGGAAGTATGTAACTTTATTTTACTGGCTATTTCATAATGGAGAATTTAAAAGACAAGCTACCCACGCGTAGCGGCACAGACAGCCTTCTTCAGGGTCTGGGTCTGAAGAAGAAGGCTCAAGAATTTTCTATTATGAAATGACCATAAAAAGGCCATAACAAAGGCTTTTTACACAATTTTGAAAAGTGCCTTGGATTTCCGTTTTTTTTATACTTCTCTGTAGGGCTGTAACCTCCCAGTCGACTTGTCGATTTATTGGTCGATACTTTCTGGCACGACCAAAAATTTGATTGGTCGATTTTTTGCCGTGTTATTCCATCAGGTGGAAGCATGGACCATTACGGTCTATGGGTGGAAAGCACTAATTGCTAATGGGGGTGTTTACAGAGCACCCCTGTTTCACAGGTAACAGGCTGTCTTCAGAACACCCCCCTTGTTTTCACCTTTTTTGGATTAGCCCGACCCACCGGAGACAGATTGAAGAAAGAACTAGAAAGCCTTCGTCTGATGGTTAGCTGAATATTTATGTAACTGTGAGTGTTTAGTTTCCAGTCAGTCCTCCTCTACCATGTCGAAGACATCGGCAGTGTGGCAGCATTTTACACAAATACATAACGGAAAAAAGTCAAATGCAAAGTTTGCAAGCAACAGTTTGCATATCACTGAGCGTGACCACAGATATGTTTAAATATACAGTATATATTAAAGTGGACGTGCCTTTAGTGTTTAAGAGTAAAAGCTTTAAATTAATAGTCTATTCGTGTCTCAGCCGCGAGGCCGAGCTCCGATGTTCAGCGCTCCGTGCGAGGACATGCACAGAGTGCTGATGCAGCGCTGTCAGAGCCGACAGACGAGTTATTTCAGTGCAAAATAATTAGGTCCAAAACGTTTAATATACTGCAAATAGCCTACAAGGACAAGTACTGCAGGACAGTACAGTTAATAGATCGAAGCTTTTTTTCCTGCACCTCCCAAGTCGATTTTTTTGTCAAAATTTCATGACTTTAGTCGACCAAGACTTTCTTTGGTTGATTACAGCCCTACTTCTCTGCAATTTTCACACTTTGAAAAGTCATCCAGTGGGCCCGATTGGACCTTTTGGCAGGCTGGTTCTGGCCCACGGGCCGTATGTTTGTCACCCCTGTTCTAATGAATCAATAATGTATCAGTACTAAAACAAAGTCTAAGTTGCAGCCTTGAACTCATGCAGAGCGCTCTGGAAATGGAGCTCAAACATGATAACAAACAACGAAAGCCTCTCTTATGCTCAGATCAGTCGTAGACCGAGTGTATCGAGACGACAGACATTTTGGTGAGATGCATTCTGGGAACTGACCCTCAACAGATCCAGACTTCACATTCACAGCTACAGAAAAAAAAAGAACCTGCGTCTCTGGGCCAGAACAAGGACAATAAATCACACGTGGACAATGGAGTGGTGTTTTTTTCCCCAGTCAGACTGTAATTATCAGAGCGGAGGTTTTCGACTCCGCCGCGGACACAAAGATCTTTCAGGAAAGAGACAGAAAAGTAAGAGCTGTAAAATAACGCAGAGGAATCTTATCAACACCAGATGTGACTGACGGATGGAAGGAAGAAGGAAGGAAATTGTAAAAAGTGCTGCTCAATTTCAACATCAACGCAGCTTTTGCTCCAGATTTCCAGAACGACATGATGAAACAATAACTTTTATGATAGAAAATTAACTTTTTATATTGTTTTGAAATGGTCTCCCAACACGGTTCCAGCGGTATTTAAAACCTCTGTTTTTAATACACTGAACACATTTCGGTCCCATGTTTGGATCATTCTTCTTTTTTATTTAAAGATTTTTTATTGGGGCTTTTTCCTTTATTATAGTGACAGTGGATAGACATGAAAGGGTGAGAGAGAGGGGGGATGACACGCAGCAAAGGGCCGCAGGTCGGATTCGAACCCGGACCGCTGGACTCATCCTACATGGGGCGCACGCTCCTTCAGGGTGAGCTAGATGATCCAATATCGACTCATCAAAGCCAGAATCAATCTCTGTCTGTATTGTATGAAACTAAGACCATTGGTACCAACTACGCCATGCTAGGTTTGTCGGGAAAAAGTGGTTAAAAACGCTCCGAAAGGTAGGCTACATTTTGGAGAGGGGAAAACTGGCATGGCCATTTTTAAAAGGGGTCCCTTGGACTCTCGATATATCTGAATGAAATGTCACTCAATGCTCACTGACTCTAGAGTCTGTATAGTTGCACACTAATTTAGCTGACTCCTGTGTTCATGTCAAATATAAAGTGCTAGAATGCAACTGCCTTGGGGTCAATTCTCATCCCTCCTGGTGTCTTCAGGTCTAATGTGACCCCTATCCAAAAAAGTTTCTAAATCAGAAATTTGGATTTCTTTCAAACAAATGAAAACAAAAAAGTAACGGGGATGGTTCCCAACAACGCTCCTCACAAGTTAAATAATCAGTTCACTACTTTCATTGAATTTGGGTGTTTTTTGTCAATTTCAATAGCATTTGGAGAAAAACCAATTGGTAAAAGAACTTTCAAAAAAGTGTAAAAAAAAAGAGAAAAATGTCAATAGTGATAAAAATGGGAAAAAAATGTCAAAAATGTGAAAAGATATTAAAAATAAAGAAAAGACGAATGTAAAAAAAAATTTACAAAACAATTGGGGGAAATGCCACAAATATTTCAAAAGGTTCGAAAAAGAGGACCAAAAAAAATCCAGGTCGACAGGACGATAATACTAGAAAACTCTGCAGAAATTTCAACAGTGTGCCTACTACTTGGGATAGACCTTTTAAAATATATTGAAGACCTTTCTGTTTCCCAGAAACAGCTATGAAGAAGCTAGCGCTAAACCCACCAGACTAGATTTAAAAAAAACGTACTTTTAGCGTGTATAGAGCCAACAGTGAAGAGTCTCATGATAGGTGTGTGTTTGTGTCAGAACTTGTTGCTATGATTTTTTGGCAATTTCGTGAAAACCGCGCGACAAATCTCGTTGAAAAGTCATAGCACACCATTCCCGATCATTACACACGTTTTGATGTATTTTGTGTGCACCTGTTGGCGACGCTCCGGGATTAGTAGCAGGACAAAAAACAGGCGGAATAATAATAAGTATGAGAAACAATAGTAGTCATTGTGCCGATTGCTGCACATCGGCACACTGAATAATTCACCAAGTCAAGAACCTTGGACAATTATAGAATCTCTTTTAAATCCAAGCAGAGTTGGAGTTTCCAATTGAAATATCCAAAAATCAACATTGCATTGGAAATCAGCGGAGACACCCAGCACCAGACTGAACAGTTTCCCACAATACAGCTGCAAAATGGCTCACATTTCAAACCAAAACGTCTTTAGTTTTAATCAACGTGGTGAGCGGGAGTTAGTTGCGAGCTGCAGGTGACCGGAGATTAGAGCTGCAACGATTCACCGATTAACTGATTAATCAATTGAAAGAAAGAAAATTCACCGCCAACTGTTTTGATCAACAGTGAACCGTTTCAAGCAAACATGACATTTGATGGTTCCAGCTTCTTAAATGTGAGAATTTGCTGCTTTTTCTTGGCTTACATTATACAGACCTTGTGTGTTTGTGCATGTGTGTGTGTGTGTGTGTGTGTGTGTGTGTGTGTGTGGACAGCTTGTTATCTGGGCTGAACCACAGAGCTTAATATTCAGCCAGCAGAGCCAGATTAGTTCAGGACAACCTGTCAGTCTGCAGTGTGTGTGTGTGTGTGTGTGTGTGTGTGTGTGTGTGTGTGTGTGTGTGTGTGTGTGTGTGTGTGTGTGTGTGTGTGTGTGTGTGTCATTTTCTCCAACTCTTACTTCCTCAAAGAGCTGTCTCAGATCAGATTGACTTTTTAGTTTACCTCGCAAGTGTGTTGTTGTTGTTGTTTCACGTTGTGGTTGCCACAGTAACATCATTATGGGGATTCACCTCCTATCTGGGGACAACAGTTAACCAATTATTTTAGGGCTAAGACTTGGCATTAGCTCTTATTACTATGGAAGGGCAGGTCGATCCATAACAACGGGTCTGCCAAGGGTCTGACCTCCAAGATTTTGTAACAATGCAGACGCGGGCGTCGCAATGATTGGCTACAGGTGAGGAGAAGTTTGTTCTTTGAGTCGCTTTGATCGCAATCATGAAAGACCACAATGAATTAAATGAATACAACTTTATTTATTTGATTAGGACAATGCACACATGTGCCAGTGTTAGCCAACTGGCTAAATTTCAACTGTAGTCCTACCTAGCGTGCATATCTTTACACGAGGAGAACATACAGACTCCACACAGAAAGGCCCGGAACGACCTGGATTCGAACCAACAACCTTCTAGTGTGAGACAGAAGTGCTAACCAGTTAGCCACCGTGCTGCCTAAAGAAGCATGAAAAAGCTTTAATGTAGGAACTCAAGAAACAGGAAAGAGGGCGCCCAGATAGCTCAGCTGGTAGAACGGGCGCCCATACAGTATATAGAGGTTTACTCCTCGACGCAGCAGGCCCGGGGTTCAACTCCAACCCCCCCCCCCCACCCTCTCTCTCCCCTTTCATGTCATCAGCTGTCCTGTCAATAAAGGCCTAAAAATGCTCAAAATAATAATAACAGACGAGAGGTTGAGAGAAATCCAACCAAGTAACCAAGACAACGCTGAGCTTGGTGGTTGGAATCTCAAACGGACACCTGAGCCTCTCCTGTTACAACGGCTGAGCCGGCTGCAGGGAAGTGGAACCACTCGGAGTAAACACTAGAGCTTAAAATAACTCCTGGAATGCACTGGAGGTATCTGATTTATTATTTTTCCCTTCATATAACAACGCTGCGATATTCCCGCAGAGTGTGTGTTTGTGCCCATGCACCAAAGGAGAGTTTATGCTTCGGCATCGCTCGTCTCTCTGCGAAAACAAAAACGGCAATTTCCACATCCAGACCAGACAACGGATCAGCGCCACAAGCCCCACGCGTGGAAATAAGTACAACTGCAAGGATTAATCAAACAGCTGCTAGGGTTCGAATCCAGCCTGCGGCCCTTTGCTGCGTCTATCTCCCCCTTTCACAACTGTCTCTCTATCTAATAAAGGGGGAAAAAAAATAAAATAAATAATCTTAAAAAAAATAAATAATCTGATATGCCGACATATCTGCCGATAAAGAAATCCAGAAATGTGTAACAAAACATAAACAGATTTCCCTAACATTAGTTTTTTGTAGTTATTTATGAGTTCTCACTCTCACAACAGAACAGAGGAACATCAAAATATATTAAAATAAATATAAAATACAAACTACAAATGTGGAATCAGCCAACCGTCTCCTGGGCCTTGGCCGTGTGGAAAGCAACAACCCAACATCTTAGTTATTAAACGTCGTCACCAAGGTAACATGGGCTGTCCCAATCTCATTTCTGAGCCCATGTGGCCTCACACACACACACACACACACACACACACACACACACACACACACACACACACACACACACAGCACCTGAGATCCACGGAAGTCTGGGGGTTTTTAGTCCTCAGGGCTCACTTTGGGATTGGCCTCGTGTCTCACATGGATTCAAGGTTTTCTTAACATAACTTGTCGAAAGACGGAGCAAAAGATCCGACCTTTCGCGAGTCGGGGAGGGCAACGGTCCATGACACATGACGACATACACGGCAGGGAGGGCAAAGACGTGTCACCGTTCTGAGCTGAGGGAGACACATTGTCTCCGTTCTGAGCTGAGGGAGACACATTAACGTCACAGCTGCAGTGTTTACCATTGAACATTATTTTAAATTACACAAAACAAAGCTGTAGTGACACCTGACTGTTGACAATGTCATCTTATGCCCCCCCCTCTCCCTCCCAGTGGAGGATGCGCGGAGATCACAAATTAGGTCAAAGTCTGCAGGGGATGCGGGGGAAAGTGATGCATTCGCTGCCGGCGAGCATTTACAGCGTCGGCTTAGTATGTAAATAATGCACTGGGGCACCTGACCCCATTTACCCCAGATGCACTTGTTTACACTGGAAAACACTGGAAAACAAGGAATGTGTCACCCCCCCCCCCCCTCTCCTCATCTTATTGCTCTCTCAGCTACAGATGCAGATTCCTGAAAGCTTCATCTGCACCAGCAGCAGTGGAAACATGTGCATTTGCAGTCAGCTGTTAAAGTCTCTCTCTCTCTCTCGCTCTCTCTCTCTCTCTCATTTCTCCATACATGGCTGAGCTCCGCGAATGCCTCCCCACACTCCCTGAGAAACAGGGAAAACACTGCTGAAATATGACACCATGATACTCTCCAGGCTGAGAGTGAGTCTGCAGCAATGTGACATATCAATCTGAAACAGAAGAGGAGGAAGAAGAGGAGGAGGAGGAGGAGGGGGGCTAATGAGAAAATCAATACCAAAGGCTGCATTTCAGTATCTTGCAAAAAGAAAGCCAACGTGTGTTTCTTGTGTCATGGAAAGAAGCTGGAATATAATGGGAATCATTCATCCCCGCCAAAAGCTGCCTGGCTGCATTGTGTCATGTGAAAAGTGTGTGTCTGGTAACAGCTGCACACCCTGTGTGTGCGTGTGTGTGTGTGTGTGTGTGTGTGTGTGCACATAATCTAAGCTGCATGCCCAAGCTCTGCTCAACGGGGTTTTCCAATAGGACAGTGAAGAACAAACCTCCATGACAACAACTTCTTATAGTGACAAGCCAAAAAGATGAATTACAGCATTCCTGTGTGAGTCCCACTGAGACTCATACGATGCCCCTCTGGTGCTCGGCAGGGACTTTAAAGTGTACTTTAGGGTGGTGTTTATGTGCCGTGATGGCAAGATGGCTGCTTTTTCTGTTTTGGGGGGTTTGCAATTTGCACAAAAAAGCAATTAAAAAAAAAACTTGGTTTCTTGTATTATACCAACATTGAATGTTTTATTGTATGCCTTTACCCACTTAAGTCATTGAATCCACATGGTTGGTGATTCCTGATCAAAACTCTCATTGTGTTGATATTTAGTGAAAGCACCATCGTCAACATCGATGTATTTGGTCATAAATATTGTGACATTTGATTTTCTCCATATCGCCCAGCTCTAGTTTAATGGGCGCCTGGGTGGCTCACCTGGTGGAGCAGGCGCCCATATATGGAGGTGTACTCCTCAACGCAGCGGCCGCAGGTTCGACTTCAACCTGCGGAACTTTGCTGCATGTCATTCCCTCCCCTCGCTCACCTTTCATGTCTTCAGCTGTCCTGTATATTTAAAAGGCCTAAAACGCCCAAAAATATCTTTAAAAAAAACTTCTACTCACTTTTTAATAAATACATTGGGGAAAAAATGATATCATAAATCAAGAGCTGCAGGCCTCATTAGAAAATCCTTGTAGAGTTTTGTAGTTTTGTTGGAAATATCTGTCCACTAATCAACAAAAACAACTTTTTAAATAACTACTTTGCTGCTTTTTGGTTTGATATCATTTGTTTGGGGTTTGAAATTTGCAAAACAATATGTATCATTGGTTTCTGTACCATTGTAATTGGCATCATCACCAAAGGTATGGTGGTGGACTGGTAGCTGGAGAGGTGCCAGTTCACCACCTGGGCTCTGCCAAGGTGCTTTTGAGCAAGGCACCGAACCCCCAACTGCTCGGGGAGCCTTTCCATGGGCCTCCCCCCCACTCTGACATAACAACAGAGTGTAAATTGTAATTTCCCCTTATGGGATTAATAAAGGATACTTTATTTACAGTTGGTGTTGCAATTTAAAGATGGAGAATCAATGAATTCATTGAAAATAGATCAATAATGAAATTAACCAATGGCTGCAGCCCTCATCACAACATTCTTGTAGAGTTTTTGTAATTTTGCTGGGTGCAAGAGAGTGTACTTTAGGGTGGTATTTATCTGCTGTGATGGACAGATGGCTGCTTTTCTGTTTTATAACATTGCAAACTGAATGTTTGGGGTAAAAAAAAGCAATGTTAAGGTGTTAAATTAGTTTCTGGACACTGTAGTGCTCAGTCTCATAATGTAATGAATTAATGGCTGCATCCCTCATAATATCACTACTACTTCCTGTAGAGTTTTGTAGTTGTGTTGGGTGCATAGCCTAAATACTTAATATTAATATTGTGCTTTTTTTTTATCTTATATGGTATTTTTATAATGTTCACATGTTAGGCTACCAGGTGCTAAGTAGGGACTCTTGTGTTGTTTCTGTAGTAATTCTATGATATTTCTGTGCACTTTTTGGGACATTTATATCTCTATTTAGGCAGTTTTGGTGCTATATAATACCAGTAGCTTATACAATAATCTTTTTTAGTACATCCTCATATCAGAGGAATATTACAGGAATAGTATAGTCCTTCCAAAGCATGTCAAGCCTGTTCCCACTTCACCATTTCACTGCCACACCGCCACATCCCCTGCATCCATATCACAGCCAGAAAAACCCAAACCAATGGAAATATGGACCTGAAGTTGTGGCAGCTGGAGCTCAACACTTTTCCTCCCAAAAGTTCAAACTCTGACCCGGTTCGTCCTCTCAGAGAGACCGACCAGCAGCGACACAAACACCCCCGGAGCAGCAGCAGCAGAGCCCCGGGCACAGCCGCCCGAAGCTCCGCGGAGAAATTCAAGTACTCACCCTCGGATAACTCCAGCTCCAGCTCGGCCAGCCTGGCCCGCACCTCTGCAGGAAGCGGCACCGGGTCCCGGTCCGCCATTCCGCCGTAACAAACCGACTTAAATCTCTGTTTTCCCGCGTCTTTCTGCCTCTTTTCTCCGTCCAGGCTTCTCCACAAACCCCCAAAATATCCAAAGTCGGTCGGACTGAGCGTCTGCGTGTCGCTCTCTGTGCGGCAGCAACGCTGTTACACCAGCGTCAAGCTACAGAAAGCATGGCTGCTCAGCTTCCGGGGCTTTTTCTTCAAAAAATAAAATTTTGAATTGGCACACGCGATATATTTACTTTTTAATCTCATGTAGTTGTCATGTTTAAAGAGTATGCTAAAATAAAAAAAAGTAGTTTTTGATTAAAAAAAATAAATAAATAAAATAAAATAGCCCATATTCATTATATTGATTTGACATTGCATTAAATACGTTTTTGTTTACAATTTATTTTGAGAAAGGTGACTTTTGTGGTATGTTTTTTTATATTTTTATATTATATCCATCTTTCATTATAAACTACAGCTTAAAAAAAAATAAACATATGACAAATATCAAATCATTTCTGTAACGGAGTCTACAGACCAAACAGGACACACAAGATGTTTTAAGAAAGTTAAACGTAAAGCAGACTAAGATACACTGATTACAATTTTAAACACTTCAAATAATCCTTTTTTGCTCAATGACCCTGCTCTCTTCTGCTTTTATTTTGAAGGTACACTCATCCGTCATCCTGTGTGACGCGTGTTAATTACATGTGATTTCATGCACCTTGCAGGTAGATGATTATACTGTGTCGGTGACTTTGGACAGATTAAAAACAGCAATTAATGAACACACGTAATTTTAATTGACTTTTAAGAACAAGATGTTGTTTTCTGTTTGAAAGGGATTTTCTTTTTAAAAAATAATAATAAAATAACCGTCAGAGGGCGCCGGACATCCATCAGTCTATTTATATATCCATCCAGCTGTCCATCTATCTATCTATCTATCTATCTATCTATCTATCTATCTATCTATCTATCTATCTATGCAGATAAACCACATGTTCAAACGGAACAACAACATTATTTTTTTATTAAATTCCTTAACATCAAACCAAAGAGAACAGTTACAGATGACATGATATTGGCTTTGTAATTCATGTTTTAATTAGTGCATTAATCAGCCCACTTAAGTTAAGTCATTAAAACCTCCTGAGAACAGATTAAGGATATTTATTTATGAAAGGTTTCATTTGAAGCATTTTCTAAACTATGAAACAACCCAATTATGAGGATCCATTATCACCGGACCCCCCACCCAACCGGTCCCCTCAGGTATATTGACATTCAAAACTCTATTGCCTTGTATTCATATAGACACAACTCCCCCCCCCCCCACACTGAAAAAAAGAACATGTTGAATTAACTTAATTCAATAGTGGACATTGGTTGCATACAAATGTTTTGCTTTGGCAGCAGATTAAACAATTGTGTTAAATTAACACAAGTTATTCATGTTCTATAAACCTGTGTATTTTGTGTTGATACAGTGTGATAAAAACATGTTTTGATAAAGTAATTTGTGCTCTTGGAACATTTTAATCCTTCACAATTTTATCACTTTATTTCAACACTATTTGATAACTTTTACTCCAATACTATTTGATGACTTAAATACTACATGTTTTTTCCTATTACATATTAGTATATTCTAGTGTCAATTACACCATTTTATTGGCATTAAACATTGTTCATATTGTATGTGTGTGTGTGTATATAACACCAGTAGCTTATACAATAATCTTCTTTAGTATATCCTCATATCAGAGG
>CM057248.1:26072094-26254594 GCA_029931835.1 Etheostoma nigrum
GAGGCTGGTGACTCAGAGGAACTTATCTTCAGCAGCAGAGGTGACTCTTGGTCTTCCTTTCCTGGGGGGGTCCTCATTTGAGCCAGTTTCGTTGTGTGCTTGATGGTTTTTGCGACTGCACTTGGGGACACATTCAAAGTTTTCGCAATTTTCCGACTGACTGATCGTCATTTCTTAAAGTAATGATGGCCACTCGTTTCTCTTCTCTTAGCTGATTGGTTCTTGCCATAATATGAATTCTAACTGTTGTCCAATAGGGCCGTCGGCTGTGTATCAACCTGACTTCTGTCCCAACTCCATTAATAAGGCAAGAAATTCCACTAATTAATCCTGACAAGGCCCACCTGTGAAGTGAAAACCATTTCAGGGGACTACCTCATGAAGCTCATTGAGAGAACACCAAGGGTTTGCAGCGTTATCAAAAAAGCAAAGGGTGGCTACTTTGAAGAAACTAGAATATAAGACATGTTTTCAGTTATTTCACACTTTTTTGTTAAGTACATAATTCCACATGTGTTCATTCATAGTTTTGATGCCTTCAGTGATAATCTTCAATGTAAATAGTCATGAAAATAAAAAGACACATTTATCAAATCACTCTAACACCACCACTGTTTTAAAGGTGATTTAATGTCTTCATATCAGGAAGTGTTGTTGCAGAAAAACTGACTTTACTTCAATTCTTCAGCTCAGCAGCAGACCTGCTCTTCTCTCCATAACCCAACTATGGACTGCAAATATGGCAAAAAGGGTAAGTCAACTGTATTCATAATGTTGCATTGTGCATCTCAATATTTATTTAAAGATGTGTTGCATGCCATAGCTCAAAGTAATGAAACAACTTCATCAGTTCTTAGATGAAGAGAACGGTGTCTTAAATCAGGAGCAAGTCCTCCAAACATTAAGACGATATGGGTTGTTTGATCCTACCATAAAAAAACCTAGTGATGGTGGAAATACGACCTCATATCTAAACCAACGTCACTTGGGCTACAGTTAGGATTTTAAATGTAAAGGTCACTTTTAAAGATGTTACACTTTATTGTGAAATAGTCGCAGCTTGGTTATGTTTAGGCAATAACAACTACTTAATTAAGTTTAGAAAAAGATGATGTTTGGGTTAAAATCAGGTGTTACTTCACTTGCTGAAGGTTACACCTACGTGGCGCTGAATGTGACGTTTGAAAATAATCACTCCACATGCCCAACCTACCACCTTATTCCTTAAAAATGCCGTTGGCGGGACGCCTTGTAGCTCATCTGGTTAAGCGTTAGCCCCATGTACAGAGTCAGTCCTTGACGCAGCGGCCGTAGGTTTGATTCTGACCTGCAGCCGTTTGCTGGATGTCGTTCCCCCTCTCTCCACGTTCCTGTCTTAAAGTCCATGTTGCAAGTTTAATTTTGCAACGAATTTGTGCAATTTGCTTGTTGGTAGTAAATATTTGAACTGTTATCCATTGTATTTGATGGTGTTGGATATCGCAAAATTGAATATAATACCAAAATTAGGCACAATTTTACAGTGTTTCATTTTCCCCCCACAATGCATTGCATGACGTCACGCTGGGGAGATAACAGAGCAGCCTGCGTTGTATTTACCACTGGTCTGGCCTAATGTGGCTTCTGGTCTTTTAATATTAACAGTCTATGGTCTCGATCAAGTCCATGTGACTTTATTATATTTATAATAATATTGGAGGGAAAGTGAAACACAGCTTAGACGGGGATGTTGTTTGGATTTTCACAAGTTTAGACTGCTAGCTAACGCTGCGCCGCCGGACGTTAGCACAACAGCGTTAGCCTAGCCTGCTAAGTAAATACTACGACTGCCTTTGGTGTTGCCTATATATGCGTCCATGTTGTCAACATCATACATGTGGCATTAGTGCACCTGTTGTACCATAATTGTATTGAATGAAATAGTAAACTTCGCTCCTACGAGATGGGGGGTTTGTTACGTTACACACAAAGCTAACTGGCTATAGTTAGCCTGTACGGATGTTAGCGGATATAGCTAACGTCGCGTAGCCAGCCAGCAACTTCGGCAGTAGAGTTTCGGTAAGCTAACACGACCGCGTTGTCGCCCACAATCAACCTGCAGTGATGTTTGAAATATAAACAATTACAATACTGGTGCGTGCTGGTTGGGGAGGACCATGATCCTGTCTGAAATGTCACAAACGGATTTAGGCATCTTCAGATCAGCTGATCGCGGGGCACGCTCCCCGACCGACGGCAGGCTCGCTTCCCGACCGGAGGCTCGCTTCCCGACCGGAGGCTCGCTCCCCGACCGGCTCGCTCAGTACAGTGCGGCTGACAGTAAAAAGTAAAGTCATTGTATGCACTGCTGCGTTGCTAAAATAAAGGAGATAAATGAAGGAGACTTCCCCACAATCTTGACAATTCCTCATTTGCCCTCTCACGTCTGGTAGGTTCGTAATTATTCGGCTGCTGGCCTTTACTCGTCATCCTCATCCCAGTCAGTCACCGTAGTTCTAGTGCTAGGCTGAGACTTCGCTCCCCTACGTGACGTCATCGCCGAATTGACTTCATAAACCCGCGAACACCAAAAATGACCAAAAACTAACTTTTAACACTATTTGGAGACATTTTTAAAAATGATATACATATCTTGAGTGTTTTTTGTACCCAATAATCAACAGTGGTGGTTAACTTGTAACATGGGCTTTAAGCCGAAAAATGCCCCCAAAAATCATCTTAATAAAAATTTACCATCCCATATTTATTCCCTTATTTCCTTCTTGGCTTCCCTCATAATTATGGCCACTAGAAATGTAAATATGGCTCATAACTGCTGCTTTAACAAAGGCCTCAGGGCGTGTTTCTCAATGACCTTCCTTAAAATTGCCGTTGCCAGGACGCCTGGTAGATCACCTGGTTAGGTGTTCCCCCCATGTACAGAGAGTCAGTCCTTGAAGCAGCGGCCGTAGGTTTGATTCTGACCTGAAACCCTTTGCTGGATGTCATTCCCTCTCTCTCCACGTTCCTGTCTTAAGCCTAAAAAAAAAAACTTAAAAAAATGGACTATACCACATTTATCCCCTTATTTTCTTCTTGGCTTCCCTCATAATTACGGCCACTAAAAATGTAAATATGGCTCATAACTGCTGCTTTAACAAAGGCCTCAGGGCGTGTTTCTCAATGACAGCACTATAAAAGTAGGTGCTTCTGTTACATATTCTACCTAGACAACTTACAGTCTTAAAGGTGTTTCAGGGCTCTATGTGGTCGACTGCATTAGGTACAAAATCAACTTCAACTGCCCGCTGTCAGACTTGCCCATGTTGAAGTTGCATAATCTGTTGAATATGAAAACGTTTTTGAAATTTGTTTCTCCACCATCAGAACAGACCATATACAATAATGAGGAGATCAGGATTGTGATGGTGGGGAAGACCGGAGTTGGGAAGAGCGCCACAGGAAACACCATCCTGGGAACACACCACTTTAAATCAGAGTTCTCCCCTAAATCTTCGACTGAACACTGTGCTAAGGCCAAGGGTGAAGTGGATGGACAAAAGGTCGCTGTTATCGACACTCCGGGTCTGTTCGACACAAGGATTGATCATAATAAAACCAGTAAAGATATTGCCCAGAGCATTTCTTATGCTTCTCCTGGACCTCACATCTTCCTGGTCATCATTCAACTGGGCAGATTCACAGAGGAAGAAAAGAAGACGGTGCAGAAGATTCAGGAAATCTTTGGAGAGGAAGCAGACAGATACAGCATGGTTCTCTTTACCCATGGTGACCTGCTCAAAGGGAAACCTATTGAGGAGTTCTTGAAGGACAGCGAAGAGCTGCAGGAACTTGTGGCCAAATGTAACGGCCAGTACCACGTCTTTAATAATGAGGTAAAGGATCGTTCTCAGGTCAGCGAGCTGCTCAACAAGATCACATATATAACAGAGAAGAACGGAGGAAGTCATTACACCACTGAAATGTTCCAGGAGGCAGAGAGGGCGATAGAAGAGAAGAAACAACAAATCCTTAAAGAGAAAGAAGAGGAAATGCGCAAAACTGAAGAGGAAATGAAGAAGAAACTAGAGGAAAAGTATGAGCAACAAATAAGGGAACTGGCAGCAGACAAAGAGAGGATGCAACAGGCAGCTGACAGAGAGAGGATGAAACTGGCGGCTGACAGAGAGAGGATGCAACTGGCAGCTGACAGAGAGAAGATGCAACTGGCAGCTGACAGAGAGAAGATGAAACTGGCAGCTGACAAAGAGAGGATGCAACTGGCAGCTGACAGAGAGAAGATGCAACTGGCGGCTGACAAAGAGAAGATGCAGCTGGCGGCTGACAGAGAGGAGATGCAACAGTTGCTTGCAGCTCGTGATAGAGAAATAGAGGAGGAGAGGAGACAATATAGAGTAGAGCAGGAAAGTCTGGCCAGACGAGAAGCTGAGGACAGTAATATATTTGGTAGTATCTTCAAATTTGTGTTCAATACAATAACAAGTTTGTTCATTCGAAGGTGACATTCTGACTTGCTGAACAGCAGCAGCTCTACCATCTGTTCTCTTCACAGCTCCTTTTTGATTTTCATGTTTAGTGCTTCAATGTCAAATAAACTAAATTTCACAGGTTAATAATTGTACAAGATAATTGATACATGTTTAGAAGTGCCACAGCTTGTAAAGAGCATGTTTCTATGGTGATGATGAAATAAATCTGATAATAAATGAATTATGCTTTCCTGACATCAGTCAGAGGTTGAAGATAATAAATACAGGACATGAAGGTCTCCTTCCATTTAATGTGACTTACATCTCACACAGAACCAGGTAGAAGAAGAAAAAGAAAACATGCAAACTTCTTTCATTCATTTTATTTAATTGTATGTAAAAACAATAACTGTAAATGGATGCCACCAAGCTGCACTCCTGTGAGGACACACACTTTGTACAATAGCCCCCTCCACTGGCCTGGAAGAACTGTCAAGTCTGAACAAAACAGCTGGAGAGAAATGAGTGGAGAGCATAATATATGCAAAAAGTAAAATTACAAGGCTTTTGAAATTATCTATGTAAAAATAATGAATTTAAGTATAGTTTGAATGCTCAAAATATAAGTTTTCTCATATTGAGGTATACATTTTTATGACGCAATGTTTAAGTAGACCAAAGTACAATAATTCACAATTTCATTTCCATTCCTTTTATTTTCCCCCATTGTCATGTTTGGATTTTGTGTTAATGTTGAAAAAATCTACACCATTCTAATGAAGTCTGTAAAAAACAGAAATTAATCAAATCTGATATCATGAGACAATAATCAAAGGTTAAAGTTCCCCTTGTATTGTCAAGTAATGCAGGACAGGCGTTTACATGGTAGAAAATGCTTTAAAAGCAGAAATTCCCATTTAGATGTAATCTATAATCTAACAACCGGTATAATGTTAAATGCATTTGATGTCAATGGAAAATAGAACATAAATTTAATCCCCAGCATTGTTTTTCATCTGTTTAAATTTGAGAGCGGGAAATTTGATGTCTTCCAAACTTACAAAATTACATCATTGTACCAGAATCTCCACTGGCTCCCTGTTCTCCAATGCATCCAGTTTAACGCTTGTGTTTTCCTTGGGTCAAATTTGACCGAATTTGAAAAAAGAAACCAAATTTTCAGAAAAATAAAGAGGATTGTTCTGCGCAACGCTCTTCACCTCCCACTACGTTCTTTACATTTTGAGGTTTTATTCAATTTTATAGCATTCAAAAAGTATTTTTTATGAAACAAAAATGTCTGCAAAAGCTTCAAAAACGTGAGGTGGAAAAGCATGCAAAAATGTCAAAAGGCGCAGAAAAAATGGACAGAAACATTGGAAAAAGTGACAAAAATCCCCTTTTTGGTTTTGAAAAGAAACAACCGAAACGTTGAAAAAATTTTCACCCAGAAAAACAATAAGTTGCACGGTCGACCTGAAGACAACACGAGGGTTAAAGTCCTCCTCATAACTCCCAGAGCCCTCTATAACCAGGATCCTACCCCCCCCCCCCCACAGACCTGATCCACCACCACAATCCCCTCTGTAACCTCTATATGTGCACCTGTTCTACTAACCGAGCTAACACGGCCACACGACCTCAGTGTGTGTTTGTAATCATGTATTACTACTGTTGTGGGGACCTGCATCTAAGTCCCCACAAAGGGAATTATTAAAATCTAGTTTCAAGACTTGATTTAAGGTCACGGTTAGGCAGAGGTTAGGACTAGTCTAGGTGTCGAAGAATACATTCAATTTAATACAATGTCCCCTTAAGTGATGGAAGGAGGGACTGAAGAAGAAACTGATTGAAAGGCAGGAAGAGCAAGCTAGACAGGAAGCTGAGAAAAGCACTGGCGTACTCAACGGTATAGTTTCAGGTGTATAAGCATTAGCTTTGGGGGCTGTTTGTGTTGTGAAAGCAATAATATAGCTGTATTGATATTTGGCATGAACATGCTGCATCTTGTCCACTGGATCCTCTGTGGGGTTTTTTTTGGTTACAGTTTGAAAATTTTACCGGTTATTGATAATTTACATATTTAAAGTGTTGGTTTGTTGTGTGTGATGTCACTTAGCCACCTGGGTACTGGCTCTTTTCATCAAGAATCCCAACTGAAATACGAGTTTGATTTTTGGGATATTTTTTATCATCGTGGGTGTAGGTTTGATGTCCTCTGTTGTTAATAATTGTACACGCTGATCCATACATGTTTAGTGGTGCTACAGGTTGTAAATCATGTGTTGCTATGCTGATTATGAAATAAAGCTGATAATAAATGAGTAATGCTGTACCAACATCATTTAGAGGTTAAATATAAAGAACACAGGACTTGAATCCTGCGGTTTGATGCAGCTTGAGTGTCAGAACAAACCAGGTGACAGAAAAGAAAACATCATTTAAAAAAATATACACTCTAAGAAACAAATCCATAAAATAACAAGAAAAGTTCTGGCAGCTCATTCCTCGGGCTTTGGCGAGAAAAAATGGAAATAATGTGTGTAGTAATACAGAATATTTTCGGTTTTTTTTCATTTGAAGCTGCTCAATTAGTAAACTTCTTAAAAAGTTGTGAAAAAAATTTAAAAAAAGTCCAAAAAAGCAACAAAAACATTGTTAAAAGTGTCAAACGCCAAAAAAATGCCAAACGCTGGAAAAAGCAACGAAACATCAGAAAAGTCTTACACGTAGGATAAAACAATCCAAAATGTCAAAAAATTACAAATTGAGGTCATTATACTCCACTTTTGAACTTTCACATTTCATCTTTTTCAAACACCTTCAACGTTCGAAAAGACTGACAACGTCCATGCCACACAAAACCCTTTTTACTTGTATTTTTTGTAATTATGTCAGGTTTTTCCCTTCCTGAATCATCCCACAGCAGCAGAACATGAGATGAAGTGTTGAATGCATTTAATGCCAATGGGAAAACAGAACATTTCTCAAATCCCCAGCACATAACACATACAAACGTACAAGCTGTGTACATTTACTCACAAGGATGCATCATTAATAATAGTCAAATAATATAAGACCTCCTCGGGCATTAACCCTTATAGGACAATCTCACGGGGATCATTCTGTCACCTAACGTATTTTTACTTTTTAAACTTGAAATACATTTTACTAGTAACACGTCTTCATTTCTTCTTGAGTAAAAATTATGAATGCAGGAGTCTGTCTTCTTTCAGCCACATGGAGGTGCCGAAATTGTAAGGTTTTAACCCCAATGTTGAATTTCTAATGTTGACATTTTCAGCGCTTATTTCGAAGGCCCATTTTTTTTTTTTATAAAAAAACTGAAAACGGGTCAAATTTGACCCGGGGTCAACATGAGGGTTAAAGCACAAATGTTCATGTAACAGGTTGTGAACAGAGACTACCAACTACAATTCAAAGGGTTGGCCAGACTATTGTGTGCATTGTATTTTTTGGCAACTTAAAAGAAGTGTTGACATTTCTTATGAATGCTGATGGGAGGGGTGAACAGGGTTTGCTGTTCACGGTTAAGACAAGGAACGATGAAAATGCAGCAGAACTGGATATAAAGCTTGGCTAGATCATATCACCAAGCAAAGGCAAGGCAAGGCAGCTTTATTTGTCTCGCACGTTTCAGCAACAGAGCAATTCAAAGTGCGTTACACAAAATCAGTTAAAAACAGTTTAAAAATGAAAACAGATTAAAGACAAGAATAAACAGTTACAGTGCAGTAAAAGAAATTAAACATTAAAGAAATGAACAGCCATTTAGAGAAAGGCAACATCAAAAAGAAAGGTCTTCAGCCTTGATTTAAAAGAACTGAGAGTAGCAGCGGATCTGCAGGTTTCTGGGAGTTTCTGGGTTGTTCCAAAGTCAACCAACAAAGATCAGCTGAAACACTATTATGCCAAATACTGAAGCAGCATGTCTATAAGTTGTTTTTGGAACCATTTCGACAATTTTAGGGTTAGGGATTAGGGCTAGGGTTAGGGGTTGGGGGTTAGGGTTAGGGATTAGACTTAGACTTAGCTTTATTAATCCCTTTGGGATGACTCCCGCAAGGAAATTAAAGTTAGGGTTAGGGGGTTAGGGTGTTAGGGTTAGGGGGTTAGGGGGTTAGGGTTAGGGGTTAGGGTTAGGGGGTTAGGGTGTTAGGGTTAGGGATTAGACTTAGACTTAGCTTTATTAATCCCTTTGGGATGACTCCCGCAAGGAAATTAAAGTTAGGGTTAGGGGGTTAGGGTGTTAGGGTTAGGGGTTAGGGGGTTAAGGTGTTAGGGTTAGGGTTAGGGTGTTAGGGTTAGGGTTAACTAACAGTTGCTGCTGACAGGATCAGTGCACCACTGACTTTAGAGCAGTTATAACACATTAAAAGGAACACTGCTGAGGGTTAGGGTTAGGGTTATGGATTAAGGTGCAGTCTAACTTCATACTGTCATTTAAATGTAAACTAGATTACTATTAAGCTATAATACAACTATAATATACCATAATAACCTATAATAATACTATAATACTATTTAATTAGTTGCACATTTTTGTATTCCAAATTTGTATATATTCAAATAGTTGTTCTTGTTTTTATCTATCTATCTATCTATCTATCTATCTATCTATCTATCTATCTATCTATCTATCTATCTATCTATCTATCTATCTATCTATCTATCTATCTATCTACAGTGAGGAAAATAAGTATTTGAACACCCTGCTATTTTGCAAGTTCTCCCACTTAGAAATCATGGAGGGGTCTGAAATTGTCATCATAGGCGCATGTCCACTGTGAGAGACATAATCTAAAAAAAAAAATCCAGAATTTACAATGTATGATTTTTTAACTATTTATTTGTATGATACAGCTGCTAATAAGTATTTGAACACCTGTCTATCAGCTACAATTTTGACCCTCAAAGACCTGTTAGTCTGCCTTCAAAATGTCCACCTCCACTCCATTTATTATCCTAAATTAGATGTACCTGTTTGAGGTTGTTAGCTGCATAAAGACACCTGTCCACCCCATACAATCAGTAAGAATCCAACTACTAACATGGCCAAGACCAAAGAGCTGTCCAAAGACACTAGAGACAAAATTGTACACCTCCACAAGGCTGGAAAGGGCTACGGGGACATGTCCAAGCAGCTTGGTGAAAAAAGGTCCACTGTTGGAGCAATCATTAGAAAATGGAAGAAGCTAAACATGACTGTCCATCTCCCTCGGACTGGGGCTCCATGCAAGATCTCACCTCGTGGGGTCTCCATGATCCTAAGAAAGGTGAGAAATCAGCCCAGAACTACACGGGAGGAGCTGGTCCATGACCTGAAAAGAGCTGGGACCACCGTTTCCAAGGTTACTGTTGGTAATACACTAAGACGTCATGGTTTGAAATCATGCATGGAACGGAAGGTTCCCCTGCTTAAACCAGCACATGTCAAGGCCGTCTTAAGTTTGCCAATGACCATTTGGATGATCCAGAGGAGTCATGGGAGAAAGTCATGTGGTCAGATGAGTCAAAATAGAACTTTTTGGTCATAATTCCACTAACCGTGATTGGAGAAAGAAGAATGATGAGTGCCATCCCAAGAACCCCATCCCTACTGTGAAGCATGGGGGTGGTAGCATCATGCTTTGGGGGTGTTTTTCTGCACATGGGACAGGGCGACTGCACTGTATTAAGGAGAGGATGACTGGGGCCATGTATTGCGAGATTTTGGGGAACAACCTCCTTCCCTCAGTTAGAGCATTGAAGATGGGTCGAGGCTGGGTCTTCCAACATGACAATGACCCGAAGCACACAGCCAGGAGAACCAAGGAGTGGCTCTGGAAGAAGCAGATCAAGGTTCTGGCGTGGCCTAGCCAGTCTCCAGACCTAAACCCAATAGTCTGTCTGTGTCTGGAAATACATATTTATTTCTCCTCATTTTCAATTTTTTGGACATTGTTTTATGATTGATTGTAAATAACCCATATTTAAAACATTTTCCAATTGTCTGTAAAACACCAGACATCTGAAATATGAAATTTGTGGACATTGAGTCATACGATATTATTTAAAGGGTACACTTCCACTCTATCTGTTTATTAATAAAGGGCATAATTTTACACTTTGCTAAATGACAGAAATAAGGTATTAACACATCACGTTGTTGCAGAACTAAAGACACAAAGTTCAATGCACTTTGTTGTCAGCAGTGTGTTGTAGGTGTGGTTTGTTGTCAGCAGTGTGTTGTAGGTGTGGTTTGTTGGATGATGTTCTTATATAAAGAGGTGTTGTTGCAGACAGACTGACTTACATTACTTCCTCAGCTCAGCAGCAGAACTCTTCTTCTCTCCAACTATGGCCAGCACAGATTCCAACAATGGTAAGTCTGCTTATATTCTTTCCTGCAACGTATATCTAATTATATCCATGTAGATGTATAAAAGTACATCTACATGGAGTTAGCATGTTATAGGCCAAATTAATGTACTGATCTCAACAGTTGTAAAGGTGGTAATGCTTACATGGAAAAAAACTGAATATTTCTCAAAAGCTCAGCCGTTTAATGGGATTAGGAGATTTTCAATTTTTAAAGATTTTAAGTAGGTGAACTGATGTAAAGTAGAGACTTTATGGGCATTTAAACTTGCCTGTGCTGTCACAGAAATTAGCATAGGGGCTACATTTCAGTAGCTAGTTTTACAACATCAAATATGTTCCCATCCTACTGTATGCAGTCAGAGACATATTTCGTCCTCAAGTAAGTTTGTCAACAGTGGCTTTAGTTGTGAAGTTATGACAAGAAAAATACAGTCAAAGTCACCCTGATTTTTACTTGATTTTAAAGGTACACCATGTAGTGGTTTCCTCAAAGAACAACAATGTATTTACTAATAGTAAATGTATTTATAGAGTGCTTAATAAAGATTAAAATGCTTTATATAAAAAAATGTGAGAGGATATATACATTAAAACACAATACACACTTTAAATAACAAAGCAATACATACAAAATAAGACATAAGAGAGGTCAACTAAAGGCCTGTTTAAAAAGTTAGGTCTTTATTTGACTTTTAAGAGTCCACAGAGACAGCAGACAGTAAGGGTACACGGTCTTGGTGCTACCCATAACCGACCCATAACCATAGGTCTGTTGGATGCATGGAACAGTCGGTAGATTAAACATATCAGACCTTAGTGAGTGAACTAACAAATACAGTCGAAGTAGCTCATCCTGCAGGTTCGTTACCGTGCATACGCTCTGTTGGAAGTGAGTCATACGAACGCATTCCTTTATAATCATCATTTATGAGCAGGTAGAAGTGTGTGGTGGTGTATGTATCTGCAGAGAACTGGCCCTGTGACAGGATAATCTCAGTAATGTTTATTTTGGTGAAGTCGGGACATTTTGTGGGCGTGGCCAAAGAGACTTTGGGCCAGTAAGGCCATACTCACTACATATTCTAGCTTTGAGTGATTTATCATGAGACTACATGTTTTTTTTGTTTTTGTGTTTTTAACTCTCCAAGATTTTTTAATGGTAACCAATCAGAAATCAAATTTGACCCGCTTTTCAAAATATCTATATATCAGAAATAAGGGTTTCTAAATTACTAATATAACCCCAAAATAACATGGATGATTGGTTCCACACATCATGCTTTGCAAGTAAAGATAGGATCTCTTTCATTGACTTTTGTAAAAAAAAAATTGCATTTGAAAAAATATTTTTTCAAAGCCAGACTAAACGTTGACCCTTCTGTAATAATCCTTCATTTAATATGAGTCTAAATAATTCATAATTTCTACATTTTTTACTTAAGAATTAGGTATAATTTCCTATACATGAGGTTCATTGATCAGGAATTCCTAAAGTGTAGTATATGTAAAACTAGTAAGAAGTTGGTGTTAGTGGTGTTTATACATGGTAGTGAAAGGAAGCGTTAAACGTCAAAGAGGAGCCAAAAACATTGAAAAAAATTAGACAAAAGTGTCGATAAAAGAGACAAAAACATCAGAAAAAGTGTTGATTTTCAGGACGACAGGTACATGGTTGAATGAAAGACAACAAAAGCATTAATGACAAAATTAGACAAATTACAGTCAAGACCCAGCATGTGGTCAAATAAGATAAAAATTAAAGTTATATTAGATTTTCTAATTCATTTTGAGCCCATCTAGCCAAAGTTGCCCATATAGCAGTTGTACATTGTTTTGAACACCTTTTTCAATTTTTTTGTCCATCCCATCAGAACCGCCCCGATACAATGACGAGGAGCTCAGGATTGTGATGGTGGGAAAGAGCGGAGCTGGGAAGAGCTCCACAGGAAACACCATTATGGGAAAAAAGTACTTTCAATCAGAGATTGCTTTTGAATCTTCGATTGACCACTGTGTTAAGGCCATTGGTGAAGTGGATGGGCAAATGGTTGCTGTTATTGATGCTCCGGGTCTGTTTGACACCAGCACTGACGAAAAGAAAACCATTAAAAATATTGCCCAGAGCATTTCTTATGCTTCTCCTGGACCTCACATCTTCCTGGTCGTCATCAAACTGGGCAGATTCACAGAGGAAGAAAAGAAGACGGTGCAGAAGATTCAGAAAATCTTTGGAGAGGAAGCAGACAGATACAGCATGGTTCTCTTTACCCATGGTGACCTGCTCAAAGGGAAACCTATCGAGGAGTTATTGAAGACCAGCAAAGAGCTGCAGGAACTTGTTGCCAAATGTAACGGCCAGTACCACGTCTTTAATAATGAGATGAATGATCGTTCTCAGGTCAGGGAGCTGCTCGACAAGATCAGGTACTATCACAAAGAAGAACGGAGGAAGTCATTACACCACTGAAATGTTCCAGAGGGCAGAGAGGGTGATAGAAGAGGAGAAACAACGAATCCTTAAAGAGAACCAAGAGAAATTGCGCAAAGAGAGGGAGGAACTCAAGAAGAAACCAGAGAAGGAAGAGTTAGAGGAAAGAGTAAAGGATGAGATTAAAGCTAGAGCAGAAGCTGAGGGCAGTGATCAAGTGACTCAACTGCTAACAGGTGTCATTTTCCCAATGGTGTTTAATTTTGGTATAAAAAAACTTTTTTGGTGAAAAAGGTCCTAATATGATATGAAACTTAGACGTTTAAATTTAGTTTATCTTTCTAGTACTTTTGCGGAAAAACGTATTTGACTTTGTGAACATTGTACAATTCCTAACATTCATCCGATTCATCATGTTATCCCTCGTGTTGTCTTCTTGAACTGGAAATTTTAAATGAAAAACCTTTTATGAAGGTTATGGTTGTCTTTTTTGATCCTTTTGTGTCTTTCCCCCAATGGTTTTGTCACTTTTGTTGACTTTTTCTGAGAATTTTGAAAGTTTTGTGGGTTTTCCCCCAAATTTTTAAAGCTTTTTCTTTTTACATTTGTCACTTTTTTAACATTTTTTCACTTTATTTTACATTTTTCTCTTACACTTTTTTTTTAAAGTTCTTTTACCAGTTGTTTTTCTCCAAATGCTATAACATTGGCAGGAAACACACACATTCAATGAAAGTAGTGAACTGATTATCTATTTAACTTGTGAGATCGTTGTTGGGAACCATCCGCGTGACTTTTTTGGAAAATGTGTTTGAAAGAAACCCAAATTTCTGATAAAGAAACTTTTTGGAAAGAGGTCAAATTTGACCTGAGGACAACAGGATGGTTAAACAACCCACACTAAATGTCACAGGTTAATAAATGTGCAAGAGGATCCATGAATGTTTAGTAGTGACGCAGGTTGTCAAGGATATGTTGCTATGGTGATCAAGAAATAAAGTTGATAATAAATGAGTAATGCTTTACTGAAATCATTCAGAAGTTGAAGAAAGTTAATTAAGGAGTTTACGGATGACTGGAGTGTAAAGTTAGCCCTCGTTGAAGCATAGAAAGAAAATTGATTTTCACATTTAACTTCATTCATTTAATTAAATTTTAATTATTTTTTTCTATTCATGGATGCCACCATGCTTTGAGGACAAAGCCATTGTGCACTAGCCTCCTCTACTGGCCAGGAACAACAGTACAGAGTGAATGATGGAGAGAAAGGATTTGGATCACAGGTCTCAAACCTTTTTTGCTATTAACAGACATTTTAAAATCTATAAAATAAGTATCATATTCAGAAATTATAATCATTCCTTCTCAGATTAAGGTATAGTTTTTAATGGCACAATATTAAAGTAGGCCTACATTAATTTAAACCTAAGTAGGCCAGAACACAAGAATTCCCGTTTCCATTTCTATTTATTTTGTGTACCCATTGTCATGTTTGGATTCTCTGTGATATTGAATGCAATAAACTACACTTAAAACACTTCAATGCAACAGAACTTGAGTTCGCTAGTAATTGTCTGTAAAATGCATCCCAAGACCAATATTCCCACTCTTTTCTCTCTGTTTTTGGTCTCTACCATCTCCTGAGAGAAATATCTGTTTCTCCAACGCAGTTGTGTTTTCAAAAGTAAAAAAGTAAAAGTAACACCTGTGAACTGCTGACTGGCTTTGCAAAAGACATCTAACATCCTGAGACTAAGAGCTAAAATTTAAAAAGGCTGTCTACATCCTTTATATATTTCTTTTGTCTCTCTGTTTTTGGTCTCACCTGTGAAGTGCTGACTGGCTTGGCAGAAGACATCTAACAATCGTTCGCTAGTAATGGTCTGTAAAAGGCATCCCAAGTCCAATATTCCCACTCTTTTCTCTCTGTTTTTGGTCTCTTCCATCTCATCACCAAGAGAAATATCTGTCTCTCCAAGTCAGTTGTGTTTTTAAAAGTAAAACCTGTGAACTGCTGACTGGCTTTGCAGAAGACATCTTACTCAGACAAAATCATATACTGTATACCTCCAAAACACGTCATGTTTTAATTTTTGCAAAACTTAAAACGGGGACGGACACTAGACCTAGAGCTGTTCTCAAAGGTGTGATCCTAGACTCACCCCTGCTGCTACTCCACTCCACTACACCTCAGAGGGCGATGTTTCAAGATGGAAAGTCCTAATATTTCAAGATAGAAAGTCCTAATATTTCAAGATAGAAAGTCCTAATATCTCAAAATTAAAAGCCCTGAATATTTCAACGATAGAAAGTCCAAATATTTCAAGATAGAAAGTCCTAATATTTCAAGATAAAAAGTCGTAATATTTCAAGATAAAAAGTCCTAATATCTCAAAATTAAAAGCCCTAATATTTAACAATAGAAAGTCCAAATATTTCAAGATAGAAAGTCCTAATATTTCAAGATAAAAAGTCCTAATATTTCAAGATAGAAAGTCCTAGTATTTCATAATGTTGTCATGTTTACTGAACTACATTTATCTGACAGCTTTTGCTTTATTGCTTCAGGATTGTTTCTGCAACAGCATTATTAAGTACAATTTGAATGCACAAAATATGACTTTTCTCATATTGAGGTATCCATTGTTATGACACAATGTTTAGGTAGACCAATAACTCACAATTTCATTTCCATGGCAGTTATTTTGTCATGTTTGGATTTTGTGTTAATGTTGATTGTAAAAAACTACACTATTCTAAAGAAGTCTGTAAAAACGAGAAATATATTAAATCTGATAGCATGAGACAATAATCAAAGGTTAAAGTTCCCCTTGTATTGTTAATTAATGCGGGGCAGGTGTTTACATTGTAGAAAATGCTTTAAAAGCAAAAATTCCCATTTAGATGTAATCTATAATCTAGTAAACGGTATAATGTTAAATGCATTTGATGTCAATGGAAAACAGAACATGTATTTAATCCCCAGCATTGTTTTTCCCAAATTATATTAGGGCTTAAATTTGAGAGCGGGAAATTTGATGTCTTCCAAACTTACAAAAATACATTATTGTACCAGAAGCTCCACTGGCTCCCTGTTCTCCAATGCATCCAGTTTAACCCTTGTGTCAAATTTGACCCAACTTAAAAAAAAAGAAAAGAAAAGTGGGGGTTTTTTTTCAACCAAATTTTCAGAAAAATAAAGTGGATTGCTACTTTGAAAAGCATTATATGAATAAAATGTATTATTGCTATTATGATAACACATTAAAGCGTTTTATAATGACTTACAAGGTAAGTAAGTATCATAATAACCTATAAATTCCACAGGACAGATGAAGACATGAAAGGAGAGAGAGAGAAGACATGAAAGGGGGGAGAGAGGGGAAATGACATGCAGCAAAGGACCGCAGGTCGGAGTCGAACCCGCGGCCGCTGCGTCGAGGAGTAAACCTCTATATGTGCACCTGTTCTACTAACCGAGCTAACCCGGCCGCACGACCTCAGTGTGTGTTTGTAATCATGTATTACTACTGTTGTGGGGACCTGCATCTAAGTCCCCACAAAGGGAATTATTAAAATCTAGTTTCAATACTTGATTTAAGGTCACGGTTAGGCAGAGGTTAGTATTAGTCTAGGTGTCGAAGAATACATTCAATTTAATACAATGTTCCCTTAAGTGATGGAAATGTGTGTCTGTCTAACTGTGTGTCCAGGTGAGTGTGTGTGTGTGTGTGTTGTGTTTTCATTTCTTAAATATTACATTTATTAGCAGTGGTAAGTTGTAACTGAGTATATTTACTCACACAGATGCATCAGTAATAATTATCCAATATTATAATAATATAACACTCTGACGGGGGTACTTGTTTCACCTAATGAGTATTTTTACATTACAAGTACATTTTGCTTTTCTGTATTTCTTCCTGAGTAAAACTCCTGAATGCAGAACATTCTGTTTTCTTTCATCCCCGGTTGATCAGCCACATGGAGGAGCTGTAATTCAAGGTGTTATCTTGTTGTGTTGATCTTTCTCCATTTAACACTACCTGGACAAAATTAGGTCACACATTTAAACTCACATATAATACATCAGAAAACACTGATCTTTTGTAAAAACATACATTTGGCATTTAAGAATTGTCTGCAGTTTAAAGAAAAGAGTGAAACTCACAGTTAGGCTATTACAGGCTAGTTCAAAGAATAAGACATTTCAACATAAATCAATAAAATAAAAACTACTGAAATTGCCAGTATTAATGCTCTACTATGTTCACCAACAAGTCTCTAACTGTGTCTTTTTGCTGCTGAGAAGGTAGTGACCAGTGGCTTTTTACAGCTTTTTCTCTGAAAACACCTGGCTGTTTATGCTTAAATGTTGCTAATAGAGGGGAGACACTCCAACTCAGATGTGTTTTTAAAGAAGTATCTCTTTAACAGCTTACGGGGTTTTGCAGCACACATGTTCATGTAACATCAGGTTGTGAACAGAGGCAGACTACAATTCAAAGGGATGGCTACAATCTATATGTGCACTTTATTGGAAGTTGTGTCCATCCATCCATCTTCATCCGCTTATCCGGTATCGGGTCGCGGGGGCAGCAGCTCCAGTAGGGGACCCCAAACTTCCCTTTCCTGAGCCACATCAACCAGCTCCGACTGGGGGATCCCGAGGCGTTCCCAGGCCAGGTTGGAGATATAATCTCTCCACCTAGTCCTGGGTCTTCCCAGAGGCCTCCTCCCAGCTGGATGTGCCTGGACCACCTCCCTAGGGAGGCCCCAAGGAGGCCTCCTTACCAGATGCCCAAACCACCTCAACTGGCTCCTTTTGACGCGAAGGAGCAGCGGCTCTACTCCGAGCTCCTCTCGGATGACTGAGCTTCTCACCCTATCTCTAAGGGAGACGCCAGCCACCCTCCTGAGGAAACCCATTTCGGCCGCTTGTACCCTGGATCTCGTTCTTTCGGTCATGACCCAGCCTTCATGACTATAGGTGAGGGTAGGTACGAAAATTGCCCGGTAGATCGAAAGCTTTGCCTTCTGGCTCAGCTCTCTTTTCGTCACAACGGTGCGATAAACGGAATGTAATACCGCACCGGCTGCTCCGATTCTCCGACCAATCTCACGCTCCATGGTCCCCTCACTCGCGAACAAGACCCCAAGGTACTTACACTCCTTCACTTGGGGTAAGGACTCACTCCCTACCTGAAGAAAGCACTCCATCGGTTTCCTGCTGAGAACCATGGCCTCAGATTTAGAGGTTCTGATCCTCATCCCAGCCGCTTCACACTCGGCTGCGAACCGATCCAGTGAGTGCTGAAGGTCACAGACCGATGACGCCATCAGGACCACATCATCTGCAAAAAGCAGCGATGAGATCCCGAGTCCACCGAACTGCAACCCCTCCACGCCCCGACTACGCCTCGATATCCTGTCCATAAATATTACAAACAGGATTGGTGACAAAGCGCAGCCCTGGCGGAGGCCAACCCTCACCTGGAACGAGTCCAACTTACTGCCGAGAACCTGGACACAGCTCTCGCTTAGGTCATACAGAGATTGGATGGCCCTGAGAAGGGACCCCCTCACCCCATACTCCCGCAGCACCTCCCACAATTTCTCCCGGGGGACCCGGTCATATGCCTTCTCCAGATCCACAAAACACATGTAGACTGGTTGGGCATACTCCCAGGCCCCCTCCAAGATCCTTGCGAGAGTGAAGATCTGATCCGTTGTTCCACGGCCAGGACGGAATCCGCATTGTTCCTCTTCAATCCGAGGTTCGACTATCGGCCGAACCCTCCTTTCCAGTACCTTGGAGTAGACTTTACCAGGGAGGCTGAGAAGTGTGATACCCCTGTAATTGGCACACACCCTCTGGTCCCCCTTTTTGAAGAGGGGAACCACCACCCCGGTCTGCCACTCCTTAGGCACCGTCCCAGACAATTTTGAAGAGGCACGTCAACCAAGACATCCCCTCCACACCCAGAGCTTTCAGCCTTTCTGGACGGATCTCATCAATCCCTGGGGCTTGGAGTTGTTTTACTACCTCAGTGACTTCCACCAGGGAAATTGACGACAATCCCCCATCATCCTCCAGCTCTGCCTCTACCACAGAGGGCGTGTCAGCTGGATTTAGGAGTTCCTCAAAGTGCTCCTTTCACTGCTCTATTACCTCCCCAGTTGAGGTCAACAACGTCCCATCCTTACTGTATACAGCTTGGATGATTCCCCGCTTCCCTCTCCTGAGGTGGCGAACGGTTTTCCAGAAGCACCTTCGTGCCAACCAAAAGTCCTTCTCCATGTCTTCTCCGAACTTCTCCCACACCCGCTGCTTTGCCTCTGTCACGGCAGAGGCTGCAGCCCTTCGGGCCCGTCGGTACCGTGCAACTGCCTCCGGAGTCCTCCGGGATAACATATCTCAGAAGGACTCCTTCAGTCGGACGGCTTCCCTGACCACCGGTGTCCACCAGGGTGTTCGTGGGTTACCGCCCCTTGAGGAACCTAAGACCCTAAGACCACAGCTCGCCGCCGCAGCTTCAGCAATGGAAACTTTGAACATTGTCCACTCAGGTTCAATGATCCCCATACAAGACTCCATTCAAGGTCTCCAAGAAGGCAGAATACTCCTGTTTGGTGCATATGCACAAACAACAGTCAGAGTTTTCCCCCCATTCACCCGCAGGCGTAGGGAGGCGACCTTCTCGTCCACCGGGGTAAACTCCAACGCAGCGGCGCTCAGCCGGGGGTTTGTGAGTATCCCCACACCCGCCCGGCGCCTCACACCATGGGCAACTCCGGAGTAGGACAGAGTCCAACCCCTATCCAGGAGTACGGTTCCAGAACCGAGACTGTGCGTAGAGGTAAGCCCCACCAGCTCTAACTGGTAGCGCTCCACCTCCCGCACAAGTTCCGGCTCCTTCCCCCACAGAGAGGTGACATTCCACGTCCCCAGAGCCAGCCTCTGCCGCCCGGGTCTGGTCCGTTGAAGCCCTTGACCTTCGCTGCCACCCATATAGCAGCGCACCCGACCCATTTGGTTCCTCCCATAGGTGGTGAGCCCATGGGGTGGAGGGAGAAGTGCCACATCGCTTCTTCGGGCTGTGCCCGACCGGGCTCCATGGCAAACCCGGCCACCAGGCGCTCGCTGACGAGCCGGCCGTCTGGGCCTGGCTCCAGATGGGGGCCCCGGGCTTCCTCCGGCGGGGTCCCTCGATCCCTTCCTTGTTCTTCCATTGTAGTCTTTGACCATTCTTTGTCTGGCCCCTCCCCTGAGACCTCTTTGCCATGGGAGACCCTACCAGGAGCATAAAGCTCCAGACAACACAGCCTTCAGGTTCATAGGGACACACAAACCTCTCCACCACGATAAGATGATGGTTCTCGGAGAGGCTCAAGAAGTTGTGTCATTTTTTATAAATGCTGATGGGAGGGGTGGACAGGCTTTCCTGTAAACAGAAGGGAAGATGAAAATGCAGAACTGGACTATCAAGTTGTGCTAGAGTATTTTGAAATGGGACGCAAAGGGTGTGAACCTAGTCAGTTATTAAAAGCTTAAAGTAAATCATAACACACAAGAGTGAACTGTAACAGGGAAAGAAATAATTCATCAATACAACATGCAAAATCCTCCACCTTTGGGGATAAAACTCAACTGTGGGTTCTGACTGGATGGGTGATCTACTTGTACAACACTACTATCGGTCTCATTTAAATGATTGCTGTTGTTTGACAAATTTAAAATACACATACTGCATGTGTGAAGTTATAGTAAAATACTGTATAACTTAACTTTGGGCTAAGAAAAGGGCTCAAGGACATAAACTTTACTGTCAATACTTTAGGCTCAATGTATACAACATCAATGCATAAAACATCCTGTGAACTAAGCACATGAAAACCTATAGTCTTAATAATAATAATAATAATAATCAATAATAATAATGTGTCCTTTACTAATCCCACAAGGGGAACTTAAAATTTTACACTGTGTTGTTATTACACACATTACACACAGGCCTGAATTACACACACATACTCAGTTCCATATACATGCACTAAATGGAGAGATGTCAGTGTGGGGGGGGAGGGGCTGCCCATGGAAAGGCGCCCCGAGCAGTTTGGCGCCTTGCACAAGAGCACCTTGGCAGTGCCCAGGATGTGAACTGGCCCCTCTCCAGCTACCAGTCTGGATCAGGCTCAATGATCGTGTTCTCTGGGTGTGATTAGTAGCATTAGGTTTTCATATAAGAAGTATTGTTGCAACTCAGTGATTTTTGACAACACGTGATATAAAAACTCCCGAAACAACATACTGTATATGAGCCTTGTATTTGAGTCCGTGATACGGCCGCACCATGTCGTGTTTAGCATTTGTTGAACTGCTGACTGAGTTTGCAGCACGTGTTGTGAACAGAGACTAAATACTACAATTCAAAAGGGTGGCTACACTTATGTGTGTTGTAGTTTTTGGCAACTGAAAAGAACCGGTGGCATTCCTCCCATGACAGGAGAAGCTAACAGGGAAGTTATTGTACTGATAAGACACGGAATGATGAAAATGCAGTAGGACCGGATATGGAAGCTGTGATAGATTATTACAAAGTACAAATTGGACAATCAAATGTGTGAACCATTTATGGTTTGACTTAACCCTCATGTTGTCCTCGGGTCAAATTGACCCGTTTTCCTATATCAATGTTCTTTTTAATTCCCCAAAATAACATGATTGATTCCACACAACGCTCTTTGGCAAGGACACATCCTTACTTTCATTAATTTTGGGGCGTCTTATTCAATTTTATAGCATTGTAAAACCAATGGAAGTGTTTTTGAAATAGTATTGAGTAAAAGTTGACATATTCCAGTCTGTGATTATCATCAACATCCATTCCTTTAATTTTAGTCTCAATAATTCCTAATTTCTGCTTTTTTAACTCAAACATTAGGTATAATTTCCTATAAATGAGGTTTATTGACCATAAATTCCAAAAGTAACTGTAAAACTAAAGTTAATAAGTTAGTGTTATGTAGTGTTGAAAACGTCAAAAAAGGGACAAACATTGAAACAAAGCACTAAAAGTGTTGAAAAAGGGACAACAATTTAAGAAAAAGATAAAAAAACATTGATAAAGCATCAACAAAATTGTTGATTTTCAATTTTGACGGGAAGACAACACCAGGGTTAAAACAGATAAATGATCCCAGCACTCACAGACTACAGTTTTTTCTGGAGACATTTCTTGAAGACGGAGACAGAATGCGAGAATTTCAAGTTTTCCTCGAGCAGTGCCACAGTGTGAAATGTTTTCTAGGTGTGGTTTGTTGAAGGATATCTTTCTATGGAGGAGGTTTTCTTACCAACAGACGTGAATTTACTCTTTCGGCTCAGCAGCAGACCTGCTCTTCTCTACATAACCCACCAATGGCCAGCAAATACTACAAAAAAGGTAAGTCAACTGTTAATGCATAATGTTGATTGTATCTTGTATCCAACTATATGTTTATTTATGGTTAGTATGTTATAGGCCATAGTAACTGACTGATCTCATCCGTTTTAAAAGGAGCAGTGGTTAAATAGAGAATTGGAATATTTCTTGAATCCACAACATTTTAAAGAGTTTAGATTTCATACAGATTTCATGTACAGGTACTGTACATCAATGCTTATATTAGGCAAGGCAATGCAAGTTTATTTGTAGAGCACAATTTAGCAACATGGCAATTCATTTCCTCCTCAAAACAGTTTTTTTTCTTCTTTTTTTTAAATTTTACCAAATTATCTTTTTATTTGAGCTCACTTTAATCTGTCTGAATGCAGACTTTACTTGGCTTTTACAACATTTGCTTTTGCTTTAAGTTACAGTACAGTATAAGAAATTAAACATTTAAGAAATGAACCACCATTTAGGTAGCTATTAGTTTTTTGATAATTTATCATGTGGCTACATTAGTTAAAATATTAAGATGATTCAGGGCTAGCCAATCACAACCCTGTAGGGGCTCCTGTTTAAGACTTAATTCTAACATTAAAAACAAACTTGAAGACTTAAATGTTTATTAATGCCCCATGTGAGTGTTTTTTACAACTGTTTACATGCGTTTTCAGAACTCTTTCCATTTTTCAAAACTCTAAACACAATTCCAAAAACTGCACACAAGATGCAAAATGCCTCATATCTCCTTTAAAAACAAGTTGTGTGATATATAAAGATGTGTGGAAGCAATTGTAAAATACTGTAATATGTAGGCTTCAACGGTGTAAAGTACAAATAAAAAATGCAATTGATTTTTCAGACTATCTTGATCCCATCCCCCATCCCCAACTGCCCTGTCAAAGTTGCCCATGTTGTTGTTGCACATTGTTATACCTGAAGCACTTCATTTTGTTTTGTCCCTCTCATCAGAACCGACCATATACAATGATGATGCACTCAGGATTGTGTTGGTGGGGAAGACCGGAGCTGGGAAGAGCGCCACAGGAAACAGCATCCTGGGAAAACGTTGCTTTAAATCAGCGTTTTATTTTAACTCTTTGACTGAAGAATGTGAAAAGGTCTTTGGTGTAGTGGATGGGCAAATAGTCTATGTTATTGACACTCCGGGTCTGTTTGACACCAGCATTGATGAAAAGAAAACTAGTAAAGATGTTGCCCAGAGCATTGCTTATGCTTCTCCTGGACCTCACATCTTCCTGGTCGTCATCAAAATAGGCCGATTCACAGAGGAAGAAAAGAAGACGGTGCAGAAGATTCAGGAAATCTTTGGAGAGAAAGCAGACAGATACAGCATGGTTCTCTTTACCCATGGTGACCTGCTCAAAGGGAAACCTATTGAGGAGTTATTGAAGACTAACAAAGAGCTGCAGGAACTGGTGGACAAATGTTACGGCCAGTACCACGTCTTTAATAATGAGGTAAAGGATCGGTCTCAGGTCAGGGAGCTGCTCCACAAGATCAGATATATAACAAAGAAGAACGGAGGAAGTCATTACACCACTGCCATGTTCCAGAGGGCAGAGAGGGCAAAACAAGAGGAGAAACAACAAATCCTTATAGAGGAGGATGAGTCACTGTGCAGAGAGAGGGAAGAACTGAAGAAGAAACTTAAGAAAATGTTTGGTAATACAATGAGGGAAGAGAAAGTGGACAAGGAGAGAGAGAAAAAGCTAAAGTGCAGCTCATGAACAAGAAATGGAAGAGAAAACAAAGCAACTGATTGAAAGGCAGGAAGAGCAAGCTAGACGGGAAGCTGAGAAAAGCACTGGCGTACTCAACGGTATAATTTATAATATATACATTAAAACACAATACACACTTTAAATAACAAAGCAATACATACAAATAAGACATAAGAGAGGTCAACTAAAGGCCTGTTTAAAAAGTTAGTTCTTTGACTTGTAAGAGTCCACAGAGACAGCAGACAGTAAGGGTCCACGGTCTTGGTGCTACCCATAACCGACCCATAACCATAGGAGGCATGGAACAGTCGGTAGATTAAACATATCAGACCTTAGTGAGTGAACTAACATTTAGAACTGGCCCTGTGACAGGATAATCTCAGTAATGTTTATTTTGGTGAAGTCGGGACATTTTGTGGGCGTGGCCAAAGAGACTTTGGGCCATTAAGGCCATACTCACTACATATTCTAGCTTTGAGTGATTTATCATGAGACTACATGTTTGTTTGTTTTTTGTTGCTTTAACTCTGTGAGACTGAACGTTGACATATACCCTTCTGTAATTATCCTTCATTTAATATGAGTCTAAATAATTCATAATTTTCACATTTTCAACTTAATAAATTAGGTATAATTTCCTATACATGAGGTTTATTGACCAGGAATTCTAAAAATGTAGTACATGTAAAACTGATAATAAGCTGGTGTTTATACATGGTAGTGAAAAGAAGCATTAAACGTCAAAGAAGAGCCAAAAACATTGAAAAAATTTGACAAAAGTGTCAATAAAAGAGACAAAAACATCAGAAAAAGTGTTGATTTTCAGGACGACAGGTACATGGTTGAATGGAAGACAACACAAGCATTAATGACAAAATTAGACAAATCACAGTCTTAAATGTTTTTCAAGGCCCAGCATGTGGTCCTAAAAGATAAAAATTTAATTTTTATTATATTTTCTAATTCATTTTGAGCCCATCTAGCCAAAGTTGCCCATTTTGCATTTGTACATTGTTATGAGCACCATTTAGAATTTTTTTTGTCCATCCCATCAGAACCGCCCCGATACAATGACGAGGAGCTCAGGATCGTCATGGTGGGAAAGAGCGGAGCTGGGAAGAGTTTCACAGGAAACACCATTATGGGAAAAAAGTACTTTCAATCAGATTGCTCTTTTGCATCTTCAACTGAACACTGCGTTAAGGCCATTGGTGAAGTGGATGGGAAAACAGTTGCTGTTATTGACACTCCGGGTCTGTTTGACACCAGCATTGATGAAAAGGAAACCATTAAAAATATTGTCCAGAGCATTTCTTATGCTTCTCCTGGACCTCACGTCTTCCTGGTCGTCATCAAACTGGGAAGATTCACAGAGGAAGAAAAGAAGACGGTGGAGAACATTCAGGAAATCTTTGGAGAGGAAGCAGACAGATACAGCATGGTTCTCTTTACCCATGGTGACCTGCTCAAAGGGAAACCTATTGAGGAGGCACTGAAGACTAACAGAGACCTGCAGGAACTTGTGGCCAAATGTAACGGCCAGTACCACGTCTTTAATAATAATGAGATGAATGATCGTTCTCAGGTCAGGGAGCTGCTCAACAAGATCAGGTATATCACAAAGAAGAACGGAGGAAGTCATTACACCACTGAAATGTTCCAGAGGGCAGAGAGGGTGATAGAAGAGAAGAAACAACAAATCATTAAAGAGAAAGAAGAGCAAATGCGTAAAACTGAAGAGGAAATGAAGAAGAAACAAATGGAAATGTATGAGAAACTAATAAGGGAACAGGCAGCTGACAAAGAGAAGATGCAACAGGCAGCTGACAGAGAGAGGATGCAACAGGCGGCTGACAGAAAGAGGATGCAACAGGCAGCTGACAGAGAGAGGATGCAACAGGCAGCAGACAAAGAGAAGATGCAACAGGCGGCTGACAGAAAGAAGATGCAACTGGCAGCTGACAAAGAGAGGATGCAACAGTTACTTGCAGCTCGTGAAAAAGAAATAGAGGAGGAGAGGAGAAAATATAGAGAAGAGCAGGAAAATCGGGCCAGACGGGAAGCTGAGAACAGAAAGTATATATTAAGTACGATAGGTATTTTATTATTTTATGTGGCTGGCTATGCAATATATTGTTTTTGTTTGAAGGTGAAATTCTGACTTGCTGAACAGCAGCAGCTCTACCATCTGTTCTCTTCACAGCTCCTTTCTGATTTTCATGTGTAGTGCTTCAATGTCAAATAAACAAAATTTCACAGGTTAATAATTGTACAAGATAATTGATACATGTTTAGAAGTGCCACAGCTTGTAAGGAACATGTTTCTATGGTGATGATGAAATAAATCTGATAATAAATGAATTATGCTTTCCTGACATCAGTCAGAGGTTGAAGATAATAAATACAGGACATGAAGGTCTCCTTCCATTTAATGTGACTTACATCTCACACAGAACCAGGTAGAAGCAGAAAAAGAAAACATGCAAACTTCTTTCATTCATTTTATTTCATTGTATGTAAGTGTAAAACAATAACAATAACAATAACTGTAAATGGATGCCACCAAGCTGCACTCCTGTGAGGACACACACATTGTATAATAGCCCCCTCCACTGGATTGACGGAAGAACTGAACAAAACAGCTGGAGAGAAATGAGTGGAGAGCATAATATGTACAGTACAAAAAGTAAAATAATTAATTTAAGTATAATTTGTTTTCTCATATTGAGGTATACATTTTTATGACACAATGTTTAAGTAGACCAAAGTACAATAATTCACAATTTCATTTCCATTCCTTTTATTTTACCCCATTGTCATGTTTGGATTTTGTGTTAGCATTGAAAACATCTACACCATTCTAATGAAGTCTGTAAAAAACAGAAATTAATCAAATCTGATATCATGAGACAATAATCAAAGGTTAAAGTTCCCCTTGTATTGTCAAGTAATGCAGGACAGGCGTTTACATGGTAGAAAATGCTTTAAAAGCAGAAATTCCCATTTAGATTTAACCTATAATCTAGTAACCTATAATGTAAAATGCATTTGATGTCAATGGAAAACAGAACATAAATTTAATCCCCAGCATTGTTTTTCACCTGTTTAAAATATATTAGGGCTTAAATTTGAGAGTGAGAAATTTGATGTCTTCCAAACTTACAAAAATACATAATTGTACCAGAATCTCCACTGGCTCCCTGTTCTCCAATGCATCCAGTTTAACCCTTGTGTTTTCCTTCGAGGGGAACTCGAACTGCGTCGGTTACGACACTATGGGAACGCCTTTAGGCATGACAGGGCTGAATGCGAATGAAAACTACTCCAATCCTATTGGTCCTAGTGAGAACGATAGCATGTGACGGCATAACCGTAGGGGCATATAAGCCCGCCGGCATATAGCTCATTAGCTTTTTTCTATTCAGCAGGCACGTTGGTTGATGTTGTGTTTGAAAGATTCCACGTATCCTACTCACCTGGAAGTTGCAGTATGTCCGAGCAGTTAACCAGTTCCGGAGATGTGTGTCTCCCTGCCCGCGTTTCATCACGGTAGGAGACTCTCATGAGCTGTGTAATGTAAATGTAAATGTGCTGTATTTATATAGCGCTTTTCTAGTTTTAACGACTACTCAAAGCGCTTTTACATCATACAGGATACATTCACCATTCACACACATTCATACACTGTGGCCGAGGCTGCCGTACACCTGCTCAGCAGATACACATTCACACTCCGATGCGCAGCATCGGGGGCAACTTGGGGTTCAGTGTCTTGCCCAAGGACACTTCGACATGGGACTGCAGGGCCAGGGACCGAACCACCAACCTTCCAATTGGCAGGCAACCACTCTACCACTGAGCCACAGCCGCCCGTGTGCTGCTTGTCTGGGCCTGTCGCACGCCACGGCAGCTCTCGAGGGGGCTGGTTGTGTCCATTGCGAGGCCCTGCCCGTGCGGGTACCGAGGTCCCGCATGGCCCAATTTTCCGCGGACGGCCAGATCCGCTCTCCCCGTGGCTCGGGCCCCGCGGCCGCTGTGGCGGCTCGGCGGTTTCAGTCATGTGGATCGCAGCGAGATCTGCTGGAGGTTTCCGAGACGGCTGATGCCCCGTCTCGTTCTTTGGAGCAACCCTACACACCTTGGCGGTTTTGCAGGCCTGCCAGGCGGACCTGCTGCTGGAGATGGACCAGGGTGGGAGCCCCTCTGGGGAGGAGATGGCGGAGCTGCGCATACCGGCTCCCACCGGCAGAGTTTGTAGTCCCGCCGCCGTGGCGCTTGGGATGCGCTAGCCGCCGCCGGGCCTTCTCCGCTCTACCTGCCCCGAGGGGTGGCAGTAGGCCGGAGGTTTGGCTCCCGGACTGCGGATCATCGGCGGATTCTTCCTGGCGGCCCGCTAGGCGTCTGTTGTCCCGCCGCCGTGGCGCTCGGGATGCGCTGGCCACCGCCTTGGTGACCCTTTCCCCGTGGGTTCTGCACACCGTCATCGACGGGTACAGGCTGCTGTTCCAAGTCGGACCCCCCCGGCTTCATTGGGGTGGTCCGGACTGTGATGCGCCCAGACCAGGGCCTGGTGCTGGGACAAGATGTGCGCTCACTGCTAGAAGGGGGCCGAGGTGCTCGTTCCCCCGCTGGCCAGCGGGTCCAGTTTCTACGACCGGTGCTTCATCGTTCCCGAGACGGACGGAGGCCTGCGCCCTACCCTGGATTTGCGGGTTCTGAACCAGTCTCTGACGGGATGCAGGTTCTGGATGCTCGCCATCCCCGCCGTCGTGTGTTACGTCCGGTCAGAGGACTGGATTGCTGCCATAGATCTGAGGGACACGTACGTCCACGTCTCCGTTCGTCCTTTCCACAGGAAGTTCCTGAGGTTCGCCTTTGGGGGCGTGGCATACTACATATATGTCGGGTTCTTCCCTTCGGCCTAGCACTCTCCCCTCGCACTTTCACCAGGTGTGTGGATGCGGCACTGGCCCCTTTGTGGCTCCAGGGCATCCGGGTCCTGGATTACGTTGACATCCTGGCTCGGTCTCGAGTGTTGGCGGTTCGGCATCGAGATGTCGTCCTCGCTCATCTTCTTCGTTTGGGGCTGAGGCTCAACGAAGGGATAAGTGTGCTGGCACCCACCCAAAGGACTGTGTTCTTAGGGGTGGTGTGGGACTCGTTGACGATGCTGGCACGTCTGTCTCCGACTCGTGTCGAGTCCGTTCTGGCCACGGTGAAGAGTGTGTGGCTAGGCCACGCCATCACGGTGAAACACTTCCAACGGATGTTGGGCCTCATGGCGGCTGTTTCCAGCGTGATACCTTCTGGTCTTCTGCACATGAGGGCCCTGCAGTGGTGGCTGAAATCCAAGGGGTTCTCCCCGAAGGGAAGCCTGTTACGCCTGATACGGGTTACGCACAAATGTCTTCGTGCCCTATCGGTGTGGAGGAAGCCTTGGTTCCTGTCCCAAGGACCCAAGCTGGGGGCGCCCTGTCGCCGTGTAATCGTTTCGACAGACGCTTCCCTCACCGGGTGGGGCGCGGTCATGGACGACCGCTTTGGTCTGGGTGTTTGGCAGGTGCATCACTCGTCATGGCACATCACTTGCCTCGAGATGCTAGCCGTGTTCCGTGCTCTGAGGAGCTTCCTGCCTCTACTCCTGGGTCACCACATGCTGGTCAGGTCCGACGATACGGCAGTGGTGGCCTATCTGAATCACCAGGGGGGTCTGCGCTCGCGCCCTCTCTGCAGACTGGCGCATCAGATCCTCCTGTGGTCCCAGCGGAGACTGTTCTCTCTCAGGGCAATGTTTATCCCTGGGCTTCAGAATCAGGGTGGGGACCTGCTGTCGAGACAGGGGCTGAGGCCCGGGGAATGGCGGCTCCACCCCGAGGTGGTGGAGTCCTTGTGAAAGAAGTGTAGGCGTGGACTTGTTTGCGTCTCGGGAGACTACGCACTGTCCTCTGTGGTTCTCCCTGACGCCCCCGGCCCCGCTTGGGCTGGACGCCATGGTGCGGGAGTGGCCGAGGCTGCGTCTGTACGCTTTTGCCCCATTTGCTCTGCTCCCGGGGTTCCTGGAGAGGGTCCGTCGGGAGGGCATCCGCCTGCTTCTTGTAGCGCCATTCTGGCCAACCCGAGTGTGGTTCTCGGGCCTGATGCCGCTCCTGGACGGTCTGCCATGGCGGGTCCCTCTGAGGCGGGACCTGCTGTCCCTGGCGGAGGGCCGGGTTCTTCACCCTTGCCCCGCCCTGTGGCGGCTGTGGGTCTGGCCCTTGAGGGGGCCCAGTACCTAGCGGCGGGCCTGACGGCAGGAGCGGTCGAGGCTCTCCTTAGCTCCAGGGCCCCGTCTACACGGGGATGTATGGCCTGAAGTGGTACGTCTTCTCTGCCTGGTGGAGAGGACGCATGCTGAACCCTGTTACCTGCCTGGTGGTTCAGGTGCTGGAGTTTCTGCAGGACCGCTTCTCTGCGGGCCTTTCCCCATCCACCCTCAAGGTTTACGTGGCAGCCATTTCGGCTTTCCATGCCCCTTCGAGGGATGGGTCTCTGGGGAGGCTTCCCCTGGTCGTGTGGTTCCTCCATGGGACCCGGAGGATGAGACCTGCTTCTCGCCCTAGGATTCCAACCTGGGATCTGGCGGTGGTTCTCGAAGCTTTGGCTGAGGCCCCCTTCGAACCCTTGGAGTCGGCTGAGGCCAAGTACCTGACTCTGTAGATGGCCTTCCTCCTTGCTATCACCTCTCTGAGGAGGGTGGGGGACCTCCAGGCTCTTTCGGTTACTCCCCGATGCCTGGAGTTTGCCCCTGGTAACGTGAGAGCCATCCTGCACCCCATTCCGGGCTACATTCCCAAGGTGCAGTCCACTGTCGTGGGGCCTGTGGTACTGCAGGCGTTTCATCCTCCACCTCATGTGACGGCGGAGGACGGGAGGCTCCATTTGCTCTGGCCTGTCAGAGCGCTGAGTGCCTTCACTCTGAGGTCCTCCCGGTGGAGGAAGACAGACCAGTTGCTGGTGTGATTCGGGTCCCCCAAGGCTGGGTTCCCCGCTCTAAACATACTATCAGCAACTGGATCGTTCAGACAATCTCCCTGGCCTATCAGGTGCGCGGTTTGCCTTCACCTATGGCTGTACGGGCTCACTCCACGAGAGGCATGGCGGCCTCCACGGCTCTCCTCTCTGGAGCGTCTCTCCAGGGGGTTTGTGATGCAGCTGGCTGGCCACTCCTCACACCTTCTTCAGGTTCTATAGTCTGGACCTTCCCTCCGCATCCGGCACCCGGGTGCTCTCCTCCTAGTCGTGCCCACAGGTTGCTTGCACGCTAGGGCAGGCGGGGGTTCGGTGCGGGTTAGTGGGTATCTCTTTCCCATAGTGTCGTAACCGACGCAGTTCGAGTTCCTCTCGAAGGGGAACGTCTCGGGTTACGTATGTAACCCTTGTTCCCCGAGATAGGGGAACGAGACACTGCGTCGGTTCACCGCCCCTCGCCCCGCCTGAAGTGCCTTGCTTCATAGAAAGAGCTAATGAGCTATGTGCCGGTGTGTTTATATGCCCCTACGGTTATGCCGTCACATGCTACCGTTCTCACTAGGACCAATAGGATTGGAGTAGTTTTCATTCGCATTCAGCCCTGTCATGCCTAAAGGCGTTCCCATAGTGTCGTAACCGACGCAGTGTCTCGTTCCCCTATCACGGGGAACAAGGGTTACATACGTAACCCGAGACGTTTTCCTTGGGTCAAATTTGACCCAATCGGAAAAAAGAAACACAGATGCATCAGTAATAATTATCCAATATTATAATAATATAACACTCTGACGGGGGTACTTGTTTCACCTAATGAGTATTTTCACATTACAAGTACATTTTGCTTTTCTGTATTTCTTCTTGAGTAAAAATCCTGAATGCAGAACATTCTGTTTTCTTTCATCCCCGGTTGATCAGCCACATGGAGGAGCTGTAATTCAAGGTGTTATCTTGTGTTGATCAGGGCTGTAGGACTCGAGTCTGGTCTTGGACTCGCTAGTATTTGGACTCGGACTTGTCTCGGTCTCGGCCACTGGTCTTACCCAATATGAATTTTGCTCCCGACCGAGTCCAGGTGTCTTTATTATGTTGATAATAATATTGGAGGGAAAGTGAAACCAAAAAATATTGTCTTGATACTGTCATGCATAAGACCTTTTTTCTCTCCTAGACTCAGCCTTGTCTTGGACTCGAACCTCTTTGGACTCGGTCTTGACTTGGACTCGACTAATCCTGGTCTTGGACTTGACAAAGGTGGTCTTGACTACAGCCCTGGTGTTGATCTTTCTCCATTAAACACTACCTGGCCAAAATTAGGTCACACATTTAAACTCACATATAATATATCAGAAAACAGCAGATCTTTTGTACAACATACATTTGGTATTTAAGAATTGTCTGCAGTTTAAAGAAAAGAATAAAACCCACAGGTAGGCTATTACAGGCTATTTCAAAGAATAAGACATTTGTACATAAATCAATAAAATAAAAACTACTGAAATTGCGAGTATTAATGCTCTACTATGTTCACCTACAAGTCTCAAACTGTGAGTGTCTTTTTGCTGCTGAGAAGGTACTACAATTCAAAGGGATGGCTACAATCTATATGTGTAACTTCATTGGAAGTTGTGTCATTTTCTTATAAATGCTGATGGGAGGGGTGGACCTGCTTTCCTGTAAACAGAAGGGATGATGAAAATGCAGAACTGGACTATCAAGTTGTGCTAGAGTATTACGAAATGGGACGCAAAGGGTGTGAACCTAGTCTGTCATTAAAAGCTTAAACTAAATCATAACACACAAGAGTGAATGTAACAGGGAAAGAAAGAGTGTGTGTGTGTATGGTGGGGGGTACCCATGGAAAGGCGCCCTGAGCAGTTGAGGGTTCAGTGCCTTACTCAAGAGCACCTTGGCAGTGCCCAGGAGGTGAACTGGCCCCTGGCTACCAGTCTGGATCAGGCTCAATGATCGTGTTCTGTGGGTGTGATTAGTAGCATTAGGTTTTCATATAAGAAGCATTGTTGCAAACAGACTGTCAACTCAGTGTTTTTTGACAACACGTGATATAATAACTCCCGAAACAACATATATGAGCCTTGTATTTGACTCCGTGATACGGCCGCACCATGTCGTTTTTGAACTGCTGACTGAGTTTGCAGCACATGTGTTGTGAACAAAGACTAAATATTACAATTCAAAAGGGTGGCTACACTTATGTGTGTTGTATTTTTTGGCAACTGAAATGAACCGGTGGCATTCCTCCCATGACAGGAGAAGCTAACAGGGAAGTTATTGTACTGACAAGACACGGAATGATGAAAATGCAGTAGGACCGGATATGGAAGCTGTGATAGATTATTACAAAGTACAAATTGGACAATCAAATGTGTGAACCATTTATGGTTTGACTTAACCCTCATGTTGTCCTCGGGTCAAATTGACCCGTTTTCCTATATCGGTGTTCTTTTTAATTCCCCAAAATAACATGATTGATTCCACACAACGCTCTTTGCCAAGTACAAATCTCTACTTTCATTAATTTTGGGGCGTCTTATTCAATTTTATAGCATTTGAAAACCAATTGAAGTGTTTTTGAAATAGTATTGAGTAAAAGTTGACATATTCCAGTCTGTGATTATCATCAACATCCATTCCTTTAATTTTAATCTAAATAATTCCTAATTTCTGCTTTTCTAACTCAATCATTAGGTGTAATTTCTTATGAATGAGGTTTATTGACCATAAATTCCAAAAATAACTGTAAATCTAAATAAGTTAATAAGTTAGTGTTACGTATTGTTGAAAACGTCAAAAAGGGACAAACATTGTAAAAAAAAGCATCAAAAGTTTTGAAAAAAGGGACAAAAATATAAGAAAAAGATAAAAACATTGATAAAAAGCATCAACAAAATTGTTGATTTTCAGATAAATGACGTTTCTTGAAGACGGAGACAGAATGCGAGAATTTCAAGTTTTCCTCGAGCAGTGCCACAGCGTGAAATGTTTTCTAGGTGTGGTTTGTTGAAGGATATCTTTCTATGGAGGAGGGTTTCTTACCAACAGACGTGCATTTACTCTTTCGGCTCAGCAGCAGACCTGCTCTTCTCTACATAACCCACCAATGGCCAGCAAATACTACAAAAAAGGTAAGTCAACTGTTAATGCATAATGTTGATTGTATCTTGTATCCAACTATATGTTTATGTATGGTTAGTATGTTATAGGCCATAGTAAGTGACTGATCTCAACAGTTTTAAATGGAGCAGAGGTTAAATAGAGAATTGGAATATTTCTTGAATCCACAGCATTTTAAAGAGTTTAGATTTCATATTTTGGGAGGTACATCAATGCTTATGTTAGGCATGCAGCTTTTATTTGTAGAGCACATTTCAGCAACATGGCAATTCAAAGTGCTTTACACTACATTAACTAGTTAAAATAAATAAGATGATTCAGGGCTAGCCAATCACAGCCCTGTAGGGGCTCCTGTTAAAGACTACATTTTACCATTTGAAAACAAACTTATAGTCTTAAATGTAATGCCCAATGTGAGTGTTTTTTACAACTGTTTACATGCGTTTTCAGAATTATCTCCATTTTTCAAAACTCTACACGCAATTCCAAAAACTGCACACAAGATGCAAAATGCCTCATTACTCCTTTAACTCTCATGTTATCTTTGGGTCAAATTGACCCGTTTTCAGTTAATTTTTTTGTCTTTTGTCACAAAAAGCTGAAAATCAATAACATTAAAAATATCAAAAATCACCAAAACATAAAAAAAGCACCCACAACATTGAAAAAGTGACACAAATGTTGGAAAAAGCAATAATAATGTTGAAAAAAGTGACCATTTTTGAAGGGAAGATAACACAAGGCTTAAAAACAAATCATGTGACATGTAAAGATGTGTGTATGCAGTTGTAAAATACTGTAATATGTAGGATACAACTTTGTAAAGTACAAATTAAAAATTGATTGCAATTGATTTTTCAGACTATCTTGATCCCATCCCCCATCCCCAACTGCCCTGTCAAAGTTGCCCATGTTCTAGTAGCACATTGTTATACCTGAAGCGCTTCATTTTGTCTTGTCCCTCTCATCAGAACCGACCATATACAATGATAATGCACTCAGGATTGTGTTGGTGGGGAAGACCGGAGCTGGGAAGAGCGCCACAGGAAACAGTATTCTGGGAAAACGCTGCTTTAAATCAGAGTTCTCTTTTAACTCTTTGACTGAAGACTGTGAAAAGATCTTTGGTGTAGTGGATGGGCAAATAGTCTATGTTATTGACACTCCGGGTCTGTTTGACACCAGCATTGATGAAAAGAAAACTAGGACAGATGTTGCCCAGAGCATTGCTTATGCTTCTCCTGGACCTCACATCTTCCTGGTCGTCATCAAAATAGGACGATTCACAGAGGAAGAAAAGAAGACGGTGCAGAAGATTCAGGAAATCTTTGGAGAGGAAGCAGACAGATACAGCATGGTTCTCTTTACCCATGGTGACCTGCTCAAAGGGAAACCTATTGAGGAGTTATTGAAGACTAGCAAAGAGCTGCAGGAACTTGTGGCCAAATGTAACGGCCAGTATCACGTCTTCAATAATGAGGTAAAGGATCCTTCTCAGGTCAGCGAGCTGCGCAACAAGATCAGAACTATAACAGCAAAGAACGGAGGAAGTCATTACACCACTGCCATGTTCCAGAGGGCAGAGAGGGCGATAGAAGAGAAGAAACAGACAAATCCTTAAAGAGAAAGATGAGTCACTGCGCAGAGAGAGGGAGGAACTGAAGAAGAAACTTAAGAAAATGTTTGGTAATACAATGAGGGAAGAGAAAGCTGACAAGGAGAGAGAGAAAAAGCTAAGTGCAGCTCATGAACAAGAAATGGAAGAGAAGACAAAGCAACTGATTGAAAGGCAGGAAGAGCAAGCTAGACGGGAAGCTGAGAAAAGCACTGGCGTACTCAAGGGTATAGTTTCAGGTGTATAAGCATTAGCTTTGGGGGCTGTTTGTGTTGTGAAAGCAATAATATAGCTGTATTGATATTTGGCATGAACATGCTGCATCTTGTCCACTGGATCCTCTGTGGGGTTTTTTTTGGTTACAGTTTGAAAATGTTACTGGTTATTGATAATTTACATATTTAAAGTGTTGGTTTGTTGTGTGTGATGTCACTTAGCCACCTGGGTACTGGCTCTTTTCATCAAGAATCCCAACTGAAATACGAGTTTGATTTTTGGGATATTTTTTATCATCGTGGGTGTAGGTTTGATGTCCTCTGTTGTTAATAATTGTACAAGATGATCCGTACATGTTTAGTGGTGCCATATGTTGTAAATCATTTGTTGCTATGCTGATTATGAAATAAAGCTGATAATAAATGAGTAATGCTGTACCAACATCATTCAGAGGTTAAATATAAAGAACACAGGACTTGAATACTGCGGTTTGATGCAGCTTGAGTGTCAGAACAAACCAGGTGACAGAAAAGAAAACATCATTTAAAAAAATATACACTCTAAGAAACAAATCCATAAAATAACATGAAAAGTTCTGGCAGCTCATTTCTCGGGCTTTAACCCCCCAACCCCTAACCCTAACCCTAACCCCTAACCCCTAACCCCTAACCCCTAAATCCCTAATCCCTAACGCTAACCCCTAAATTGTCAAAATGGTTCCAAAAACAATTTATAGACATGCTGCTTCAGTATTTGGCATAAAAGTGTTTCAGCTGATCTTTGTTGGTTGACTTTGGAACAAACTCCCAGAAACCTGCAGATCCGCTGCTACTATCAGTTCTTTTAAATCAAGGCTGAAGACCTTTCTTTTTCATGTTGCCTTTCTCTAAATGGTTGTTCATTTCTTTAATGTTTAATTTCTTTTAGTGCACTGTAACTGTTTATTCTTGTCTTTTATCTGTTTTTATTTTTTAACTGTTTTTTAACTGATTTTGTGTAACGCACTTTGAATTGCTCTGTTGCTGAAATGTGCGATACAAATAAAGCTGCCTTGCCTTGCCTTTGCTTGGTGATATGATCTAGCCAAGCTTTATATCCAGTTCTGCTGCATTTTCATCGTTCCTTGTCTTAACCGTAAACAGCAAACCCTGTTCACCCCTCCCATCAGCATTCATAAGAAATGTCAACACTTCTTTTAAGTTGCCAAAAAATACAATGCACACAATAGTCTGGCCAACCCTTTGAATTGTAGTTGGTAGTCTCTGTTCACAACATGTTACATGAACATTTGTGCTTTAACCCTCATGTTGACCCCGGGTCAAATTTGACCCGTTTTCAGTTTTTTTTTATAAAAAATAAAAAGAAATGGGCCTTCGAAATAAGCGCTGAAAATGTCAACATTAGAAATATAAAATAACTTTGGAAAAAACATCAAAAAAGCACCCACAACAGTGACAAAAATGTCTGAATAAACGATAATTTTTGTTCATGGTTGACGGGAAGGGTTAAAACCTTAAATTTTGGCACCTCCATTTGACTGAAAGAAGACAGACTCCTGCATTCATAATTTTTACTGAGAAATGAAAACGTGTTACTAGTAAAATGTATTTCAAGTTTAAAAAGTAAAAATACGTTAGGTGACAGAATGATCCCCGTGAGATTGTCCTATAAGGGTTAATGCCCGAGGAGGTCTTATATTATTTGACTATTATTAATGATGCATCCTTGTGAGTAAATGTACACAGCTTGTACGTTTGTATGTGTTATGTGCTGGGGATTTGAGAAATGTTCTGTTTTCCCATTGGCATTAAATGCATTCAACACTTCATCTCATGTTCTGCTGCTGTGGGATGATTCACAAATTAAATCTAAATGGCAATTTATGCTCTTAACCATTTAATAAACAGAAAAATGGGAAATGTTACCTTTGATCAATGTCTTATATCATATTTTAAATGTTTCTGGTGTTTTACAGACTTTTTTCACATAAAAAAAATACAAGTAAAAAGGGTTTTGTGTGGCAGGGCAGCTTTAGAAATGTAACAAAAACAGCCCTCGAATTTTACTTACATCAAGAGGCATAAACTGAAGATTTTGCCATGGCCTTCACAATCTCCTGACCTCAACATAATGTAAAATCTACGGACAGACCTTAAAAGAGCAGGGCACTGAAACACTATTATGCCAAATACTGAAGCAGCATGTCTATAAGTTGTTTTTGGAACCATTTTCAGTTAGGTAGGGGTTAGGGTTGAGGGGTAGTGTTAAGGGTTAGGGTGAGGGGTTAGGGTAAGGGGTTACGGTTGGGGGTTGGGGGTTAAGGGTTAGGGGTTGGACTTAGACTTAGCTTTATTAATCCCTTTGGGATGACTCCCGCAAGGAAATTAAAGTTAGGGTTAGGGGTAAGGGTTTTGGGGTTAGGGTTAGGGGTTGGGGGTTAGGGTTAAGGGTTAGGGGTTACAAATATTTGTTCTTGTTTTTATCCTATTATTATTTCATGTATAGTGTATGTACTGTATGTATATTGTGTCCCAGTATTTCATTTATATTTATACTCTGCTGTGTGACTGTTTTTGCTGAAGAGAGAATTTTACACTTTGATAAAGGGAAGAAAGAAGGAATTAACACATCACGTTGTTGCAGAACTAAAGGCACAAAGTTCAATGCACTTTGTTGTCAGCAGTGTGTTGTAGGTGTGGTTTGTTGTCAGCGGTGTGTTGTAGGTGTGGTTTGCTGGATGATGTTCTTGTATAAAGAGGTGTTGTTGCAGACAGACTGACTTACATTACTTCCTCAGCTCAGCAGCAGAACTCTTCTTCTCTCCAACTATGGCCAGCACAGATTCCAACAATGGTAAGACTGCTTATACTCTTTCCTGCAACTTATATCTAAAGGTACATCTAGTGTGGTTAGCATGTTATAGGCCAAATTAATGGACTGATCTCAACAGTTGTAAAGGTGGTAATGCTTAAATGGAAAAAACTGAATATTTCTCAAAAGCTGAGGCTTTTAATGGGATTAAGAGATTTTCACTTTTTAAAAATTTTAAGTAGGTGAACCGATGTAAAGTAGAGACTTTATGGGCATTTAAACTTGCCTGTGCTGTCACAGAAATTAGCATAGGGGCTACATTTCAGTAGCTAGTTTTACAACATCAAATATGCTCCCATCCTACTGTATGCAGTCAGAGACATATTTTGTCCTCAAGTAATTTTGTCAACAGTGGCTTTAGTTGTGAAGTTATGACAAGAAAAATATTGAAAAAGTCACCCTGATTTTTACTTGATTTTAAAGGTACACTATGTAGTGGTTTCCTCAAAGAACAACAATGTATTTACTAATAGTAAATGTATTTATAGAGTGCTTAATAAAGATTAAAATGCTTTAAATAAAAAAATGTGAGAGGATATATATATATATATATATATATATATACTGTATATATATATATATATATATATATATATATATATATATATAGGCCTATATATTAAAACACAATACACACTTTAAATAACAAAGCAATACATACAAAATAAGACATAGGACAGGTCAAGGTGTATTTACTAATAGTAAATGTATTTATAGAGTGCTTAATAAAGATTAAAATGCTTTATATAAAAAATGTGAGAGGATACATACATTAAAACACAATACACACTTTAAATAACAAAGCAATACATACAAAATAGGACATAGGACAGGTCAACTAAATGCCTGTTTAAAAAGTTAGATCTTTATTTGACTTGTAAGAGTCCACAGACACAGCAGACAGTAAGGGTACACGGTCTTGGTGCTACCCATAACCAACCCATAACCATAGCTCTGTTGGCTGCATGGAACAGTCGGTAGATTAAACATATCAGACCTTAGTGAGTGAACTAACAAATACAGTCGAAGTAGCTCATCCTGCAGGTTTGTTACCGTGCATACGCTCTGTTGGAAATGAGTCATACGAACGCATTCCTTTATAATCATCATTTATGAGCAGGTAGAAGTGTGTGGTGGTGTATGTAATCTGCAGAGAACTGGCCCTGTGACAGGATAATCTCAGTAATGTTTATTTTGGTGAAGTCGGGACATTTTGTGGGCGTGGCCAAAGAGACTTTGGGCCAGTAAGGCCATACTCACTACATATTCTAGCTTTGAGTGATTTATCATGAGACTACATGTTTGTTTGTTTTTAACTCTGTGAGATTATTTAGTGGTAACCAATCAGAAGCTTGTGGGGGATCCTTTAACCCTTGTGTTGTCTTGGGGTTAAATTTGACCTGCTTTTCAAAATATCTATATATCAGAAATAAGGGTTTCTAAATTACTAATATAACCCAAAAATAACATGGATGATTGGTTCCACACATCGTACTTTGCAAGTAAAGATAGGATCTCTACTTTCATTTTCTTTTGGAGAAAAAAAAATTGCATTTGAAAAAAAAAAATTTTCAAAACCAGACTGAACGTTGACATAAATTAGGTGTAATTTCCTATATATGAGGTTTTATGACCAGGAATTCCAAAAATGTAGTACATGTAAAACTGATAATAAGTTGGTGTTAGTGGTGTTTATACATGGTAGTGAAAAGAAGCGTTAAACGTCAAAGAAGAAGCAAAAACATTGAAAAAATTAGACAAAAGTGTCGATAAAAGAGACAAAAACATCAGAAAAAGTGTTGATTTTCAGGACGACAAGTACATGGTTGAATGGAAGACAACACAAGTGTTAATGACAAAATTAGAAAAATTACAGTCTTTAATGTTTTTCAAAGCCCAAATGTGGTCATATAAGATAAAAATTAAATTTATATAAGATTTTCTAATTCATTTTGAGCCCATCTAGCCAAACCCCCCCTGTCAAAGGTGCCCATTTTGCATTTGTACATTGTTATGAACACCATTTTGAATGTTTTTGTCCATCCCATCAGAACCGCCCCGATACAATGCCGAGCAGCTCAGGATCGTCATGGTGGGAAAGAGCGGAGCTGGGAAGAGTTTCACAGGAAACACCATTCTGGGAAAAAAGTACTTTAAATCAGAGACTTCTTTTGCATCTTCAACTAAACACTGTGCTAAGGCCATTGATGAAGTGGATGGGCAAACGGTTGCTGTTATTGACACTCCGGGGCTGTTTGACACCAGCATTGATGAAAAGGAAACCATTAAAAATATTGTCCAGAGCATTTCTTATGCTTCTCCTGGACCTCACGTCTTCCTGGTCGTCATCAAACTGGGCAGATTCACAGGGGAAGAAAAGGAGACGGTGGAGAAGATTCAGGAAATCTTTGGAAAGAAAGCAGACAGATACAGCATGGTTCTCTTTACCCATGGTGACCTGCTCAAAGGGAAACCTATTGAGGAGGCATTGAAGACCAGCAAAGAGATGCAGGAACTGGTGGCCAAATGTAACGGCCAGTACCACGTCTTTAATAATGAGATGAAGGATCGTTCTCAGGTCAGGGAGCTGCTCAACAAGATCAGAACTATAACAGCGAAGAATGGAGGAAGTCATTACACCACTGAAATGTTCCAGGAGGCAGAGAGGGTGATAGAAGAGGAGAAACAACGAATCCTTAAAGAGAAAGAAGAGCAAATATGCAAAGAGAGGGAGGAACTAGAGAAGAAACTAGAGGAAGAGTTAGAGCAAGAAATGATGGAAGCTGAAGCTGTCAGGGAGGATGAGAATAAATTACGGGCAGCTAAGGAAAGAATAAAGGAAGAGAAGATAACTCAACTTACAAATATGTATGAGGTTGAGGCTAGATCAGAAGCTGAGGACAGTTATCAAGTGATCGAACTGCTTACAGATACCATTTTACCAATGGTGTTCAATTTTGCTATAAAAAAACTTTTTTGGTGAAAAAGGTCCTAATATGAGATAAAACTTAGACCTTTAAATTAAGTTTATCTTTCTAGTTCTTTTGCAGAATAACCTATTTGACTTTGTGAACATTGTACAATTCCAAACATTCATCCAAATCATCATGTTATCCCTCGTGTTGTCTTCTTGAACTGGAAATTTCAAAAGAAAAACCTTTTATGAAGGTTATGGTTGTCTTTTTTGATCCTTTTGTGTCTTTCCTCCGATGGTTTTGTCATTTTTTCAATGTTTGTTGACTTTTTCTGAGAATTTTGAAATTTTTGTGGGTTTTCCCCCAAATTTTTAAAGCTTTTTCTTTTTACATTTGTAACTTTTTTGACATCTTTTCACTTTATTTGACATTTTTCTCTTTTTTACACTTTTTTTTTTAAAAGTTCTTTTACCAGTTGTTTTTCTCCAAATGCTATAACTTTGACAGAAAACACACACATTCAATGAAAGTAGTGAACTGATCATTTAACTTGTGAGATCGTTGTTGGGAACCATCCGTGTGACTTTTTTGGAAAATTTGTTTGAAAGAAACCCAAATTTCTGATATAGAAACTTTTTGGAAAGGGGTCATATTAGACCTAAAGACAACAGGATGGTTAAACAACCCACACTAAATGTCACAGGTTAATAAATGTGCAAGAGGATCCATGAATGTTTAGTAGTGACGCAGGTTGTCAAGGATATGTTGCTATGGTGATCAAGAAATAAAGTTGATAATAAATGAGTAATGCTTTACTGAAATCATTCAGAAGTTGAAGAAAGTTAATTAAGGAGTTTAAGGTGACTGGAGTGTAAAGTTAGCCCTCGTGGAAGCATAAAAAAAAGATTTTTACATATAACTTAACTAAATTTTGATAATTTTTTTCATTAACTATTCATGGATGCCACCATGCTTTGAGGACAAAACCATTGTGCACTAGCCTCCTCTACTGGCCGGGAACAACAGTACAGTGTGAATGTGAGAAAGACACAGACATTAACAGACATTATAACATCTATGAAATAAGTATTATATTCTGACATTATAATCATTCCTTCTCAGATTAAGGTATAGTTTTTAATGGCACAATATTAAAGTAGGCCTACGTCAATTTAAACCTTAGCAGGCCAGAACACAAGAATTCCCGTTTCCATTTCTATTTATTTTGTGTACCCATTGTCATGTTTGGATTCTCTGTGATATTGAATGCAATAAACTACACTTAAAACACTTCAATGCAACAGAACTTGAGTTCGCTAGTAATGGTCTGCAAAATGCATCCCAAGACCAATATTCCCACTTTTTTCTCTCTGTTTTTGGTCTCTACCATCTCCTAAGATAAATATCTGTCTTTCCAAGTCAGTTGTGTTTTTAAAAGTAACACCTGTGAAGTGCTGACTGGCTTGGCAGAAGACATCTAACATCGTTCGCTAGTAATGGTCTGTAAAAGGCATCCCAAGTCCAATATTCCCACTCTTTTCTCTCTGTTTTTGGTCTCTACCATCTCATCACCAAGAGAAATATCTGTCTCTCCAACGCAGTTGTGTTTTTAAAAGTAACACCTGTGAACTGCTGACTGGCTTTGCAGAAGACATCTTACATCCTGAGACTAAGAACAACAATTCAAAAGACTGTCTACATCCTGTATGTTCACTGTATTTTTCCCCAATTTAGAAGAACTGGGGTCATTTCTCGTAAATGTTGATTGGAGGTGGGAACAGGGTTGGCTGTTTGCAGTTAACACAAGAAATGATGAAAATGCAGGAGGACTGAGTATTTAAATGAGTGTGAAGAAATAGCAATGTCCGTAGTATTAGTGGGACGCTGGTCGACATGGCCGACCGTGCACATGCACGCCCACGGTAAGTGCGAGGCGGTGAAATTTGAACTTTGAATCACTTTCTGTGTCCACTATGTAGCTTTCAACATGTTGCACTTAACATTTGGTGTTAGGAAACAATCTGATCACAATTGTTTTGTGGTTCTGTGTGTTTCTCCTTGATGGAGACAACTGGGTTTGTTATGACCCATAGCAGGTCCCAGGTCGAGACCATAGCAGGTCCCAGTTCAAGACCATAGCAGGTCCCAGGTTGAGACCATAGCAGGTGCCGGGTCGAGACCATAGCAGGTCCCAGGTCGAGACCATAGCAAGTCCCAGGTTGTACCATAGCAGGTCCCAGGTCGAGACCATAGCAGGTCCCAGGTCGAGACCATAGCAGGTACCAGGTCAAGACCATAGCAGGTCCCAGGTCGAGACCATAGCAGGTCCCAGTTCGAGACCATAGCAGGTCCCAGGTTGAGACCATAGCAGGTGCCGGGTCGAGACCATAGCAGGTCCCAGGTTGAGACCAGAGCAGGTCCCAGGTCAAGACCATAGCAGGTCCCAGGTCGAGACCAGAGCAGGTCCCAGGTCGAGACCATAGCAGGTCCCAGGTCGAGACCATAGCAGGTCCCAGGTCGAGACCATAGCAGGTTCCAGGTCGAGACCATAGCAGGTCCCAGGTCGAGACCATAGCAGGTCCCAGGTCGAGACCATAGCAGGTCCCAGGTCGAGACCATAGCAGGTCCTAGGTCGAGGCCATAGCTGGTCCCAGTTCGAGACTATAGCAGGTCCCAGGTCGAGACCATAGCAGGTCCCAGGTCGAGACCATAGCAGGTCCCAGGTCGAGACCATAGCAGGTCCCGGGTCGAGGCCAGAGCAGGTCCCGGGTCGAGACCAGAGCCTATCCAAGAGACAAGATGTCCTTTTTCAGCTAAGATAGAATGACTGGTCAAGATACTTGGACACGCGAGGGGCAGATTCAGAAATGCGTAATAGAACAAACTGTCTGCTTGAGGTCCGTTAATTGTTATGTTTGAGATTAAACTGGTTTCCTAACAAGGGTTTTTTCTCCTACGGGATATAAGGAACTGTCATATGTTACGCGAGACACAGAACAGTTGTCACTTTGTAACTCTGATTCATTGTGAAAGCTGTTCTTGTCATTTTTAATTGTTCTCTCAAGAAAATAATTAAACCCTTCCACTGAATACCTAAACTTTTAATCCAGTTTTCAGCCTGTCTTTATTTTGTTTCAACAAGGTCTCTTCTGGCACTCATATTCCTCCCTCGCTGTACAGAAACTTCCACCACAGTATCGTCTTCTGGACGTCTGTGAGTTCACTTTTAAAGCAGGGATCAATTCACAATAAAGGTTTAATGAGACACAACTTACTAATACTTGGTTCTTTATTCTTATTTTTGGACTGTGTACATGTTGGTAGGTAGTTTAATTTAAGATGATTCTGCAATTTATACCAGGATGACGGTGCAAAAAAACCTTATCCCTCATGTTGTCCTCGGGTCAAATTTGACCCATTTTCAGTTTTTTCATCACAAAAAATGGGCCTTTGAAATAAGCTGAAAATGACACATTAGAACATTAGAAACATATCATATAACTTTAGAAAAAACTTTCAAATAACTTTTTTATGGTTGACGAGAAGACAACACAAGGGTTAAAGGCACTTTCACCGAAGAAGGTTTGCGTTCGGGGAATGTCACACATGATTTGGCCAAATGTTCGAGGATTACTTTTTTTGGTGGGGACTTTAGGAGTCAGGAGAAAACAGAAAATAAGTATACAGTTTACAATTTCCCCACTGGGGATCAATAAACAGTATAAATTATAAAATTATAAAGTAAGGATACAGTTTACACAGTATGGCCTAAAAATGAAAACTATACCAATGCTCCAGCCTGTGATTGTGCGAGGAAGGCCAACCAACGCTCTCATACAAGCTACAGGGATGAGTACCAAAACTAGAATTAGTTACAAATAATAATGAGTCCAACATGTTCTAAAACCTTTGGTAAATGTACTTAGTTAACCCTTGTGTTGTCCTCCCGGGTCAAAAACTGACAAAATTGACATTTTTGTCACTTTTTTGTTTTTAAGTTTTCACTAACACCACCTTACTACCACTATAGTACTTTTTGGAATTCATGGTCAATTACCCTCATTTATATAGAAGTATACCTAACATTTGAGTTAAAAAAGCAGAAATTATGAATTATTTTGACTAATTGTTAAGATCAGAGGAAAGTACAGATGAGGGTAGTCATGAATGAAAGTGATCAATTGTATTTGCAGAGAGCGTTGTAAGGAATCCAATCCATTTTTTGTGGTAATTAAAAAGAAACTCATATTTCAGATATAGACATTTTTTAAAGGGGTCAGATTTGACAACAGGAGGGTTAAACTCCAGCACTGTTGACCAACTGTAGCCTAGTATTTCATTTATATTTATATTCTGTGCTGAGTGACTGATTTTGCCGCTGTAACACTGTAATTTCCCATGTTATTGGGATCAATATCTATCTATCTATCTATCTATCTATATATCTATCTATCTATCGATCTATCTATCTATCTATCTATCTATCTATCTATCTATCTATCTATACTATCTATCTATCATATCTATCTATCTATAGATCTATCTATCTATCTATCTATCTATCTATATATCTATATATCTATCTAGCTATCTAGCTATCTATCTATATATCTATCTATATATCTCTCTATCTATCTATCTAGCTATCTATCTATCTATCTATATATCTATCTATATATCTATCTATATATCTATCTATCTATCTAGCTATCTATCTAGCTATCTAGCTATCTATCTAGCTATCTATCTATATATCTATTTAGCTATCTATCTAGCTATCTAGCTATCTATCTATCTATCTATCTATCTAGCTAGCTATCTATCTATCTATCTATCTATCTATCTATCTAGCTATCTATCTAGCTATCTAGCTATCTATTCATCCATCCAGCGACCTACTATTGTTGACGTTACAATGCAGCAGGGGGCGGTAACGCGCCGGAAAAGCTGGATAGCAACCACTTAAAAAAAACTCACGAAGAAGAAGTTCAAAGTTCACCCGGAAGTAACCCTCGTGTTGTGGTGTAAGGGAGACAGGAGCACTCTGACACAGAAAAGAGATTAGAAAATACCTTTTTTCCCAAAGGAGACAGTTTACTGAATAAGTAAGTAAAAAGGTGACGTTCGTCCACTTCCTTCTGTCGTTGTCGTGAGTGTTATGAATGTTTATCTTTTAGCTGTTACCATGGTGTTTAGCCCACACTGAGATGCTACATGCTAGCCGATGTTAGCATAGTTTGTCTCCGACTGGCGCAGTTATGAGAGTTATGGATGTGTGAAACATTGATATATGTGGCTGGAAACATAAACCTAATTAAGGTTTACATTGACTGCAGAAATGTGATAAAGCCTTTCCTTGAGTATACCTCCTTTTATGTGCTCTAATTTAATGTTTTATTTACTTATGGATGCATTTTTACGTAGTCTCAATACAGCCTAGCTGTTTTGAATATTACTATATATATATATATATATATATATATATATATATATATATAAGAGACTATATACATTATTAAAAACATTTTAAACACAGTTTTGGGAAAACAACCCATAGTTTATATTTATGGGACATTTTTCCAGAAAGGTACATTTCCACTTCTAAAAAATCTTTGATGGACATTTTTTTGTTTTTTATCTGACTAGTTAAACTGAGAAATCACTGAAGGCATCAAAACTATGAATGAACACATGTGGAATTAAGTACTTAAAAAAAAAGTGTGAAATAACCAAAAGCATGTCTTATAATCTAGTTTCTTCTTTTTTGGAAGCATCAATACCAACAATATCGCCGCAATATCGACACCATTGTTTTTGGAAGCACCAATACCAACAATATCATTGTATTAGGTCTACAATATCGTGATATTGGATTTTTTTCCTCCACCCAGCCCTTATAGAGGGTTTCACATGGTAAATTTGATAAGAACTCAGCCACATTTGTTGTTAATTAGAGTTTCTCCTCTTACCTTCAGGTTGCCATGGCGTCCTACACCTGCATCAGCTGCAGAGTGGCTTTCACAGACGGCGAGGTGCAGCGGGCGCACTACAAAACCGACTGGCACCGCTACAACTTGAAGCGCAAGGTCGCCGACATGCCGCCGGTCACCGCCGAGAACTTCCAGGAGCGTGTCTTGGCGCAGCGGACGGCCGCCGAACAGCAGCTGAGCGACACGGCGGCTGCCGAGGGCTGCGTCGTCTGCAACAAGAAGTTCTCCAGCGCCAACGCCTACCAGAACCACCTGCAGTCGCACAAACACCAGCAGGCCGAGAAGCAGGCCCTGCTGGCCGCCCAGAGGAAAGTAGAGATGATGAACGAGAAGAATCTGGAGAAAGGACTCGGGGACGAGAAGGTGGATCACGATGCCAAGAACGAGGCCCTGCAGCAGGCCCTGAAGGAGCAGCAGAGGCCGAGCGCGGCAAGGCAAGGCTCTTCAGAAGGAGGGACGAGGAAGAGGGCGGAGAAGCTGGAGAAACCTCCCAGGCTGATGTGGCTGGAGGAGCAAGCCAAGAGGCGAGAGGGAGAAGACGGAGCCACAGCTGTGGAAGGTAAGAGGGAGAAATAAAACCATCATAGACCTCATTGGATATACTATTTAAAACCATAGTCTGTTTGTTTTTAAGACACTCTAGATGTAATCCAGAGAACTCCTAGGGCTGGGTAATATAAGAAATTACAATATTACATATGTATAATTAATGTTCAGCACAATGAACTATGTTCCACTGTATTTTCATCAAATCCCATGAAAATACCAAACCCAACAACGTGTCTCTCAATAGAGGCAATCAGAGAATTATTTTTTATTTTTTTCTCGAATCGATTAATCTTCGCAGCTCTAGTAGTTTAAGAGCTTTATTATTAGTTTTTGTGTGTTTAAAAACGTACACCAATCATAACAATCTTCCAGGAGAGTGGGAGGACGTTGAGGAAGAGGAGGAAGATGACGATGAGATGGACGAGGAGGAGGAGGAGGAGGAAGATGAAGAGGAGATGATGGATCAAGAGGAGGGAGACTCGGCCGCTGCGTCTGACCCCCGGCCCCCTGCTCTGCCGGGCTCCATCCCCGTCACCGACTGCCTGTTCTGCTCCCACCACTCCAAGTCTCTCATGAAGAACATCGGCCACATGACCAAAGTCCACAGCTTCTTCATCCCCGATGTGGAGTTCCTCGTCGACCTCAAGGGCCTCGTTCGATACCTCGGTGAGTCTGGGCTGTAAATGTGGGGAAACTGCAGGTGGATAATAGAGGACAGAGGTCAAAGTTCCTGATGTGTCGATGCTCAACCCACTCAACCCCAGCCGTGTATGGTTGATTCTTTTGTGTTACAGGAGAGAAGGTCGGTGCTGGAAACGTGTGTTTATGGTGTAACGAGAAAGGCCGCTCGTTCTACTCAACAGAAGCAGTACAGAGTCACATGACAGACAAAAGCCATTGTAAACTCTTCACAGACGGCGACGCTGCCCTGGAGTTTGCAGACTTCTACGACTTCAGGTAATAAAGTCATTCACATTTAACAACCTATGATGTATTTAACTATGTCGGGTTGAATTAAAGTGCTCATTATGCTTTTTGGCCTTTCCTTTCCGTCACTTTGTAACACACGTTATAATGCCCGCCTAGCTGATAGTGTGGCACACCCTCATACTCTGCTCCTGACTGGCTAGTAGTCCTTACCTAGGTACTGTCAGGGCCCTCATACTCTGCTTCTGACTGGCTAGTAGTCCTTACCTAGGTACTGTCAGGGTCCTCATACTCTGCTTCTGACTGGCTAGTAGTCCTTACCTAGGTACTGTCAGGACCCTCATACTCTGCTTCTGACTGGCTAGTAGTCCTTACCTAGGTACTGTCAGGACCCTCATACTCTGCTCCTGACTGGCTAGTAGTCCTTACCTAGGTACTGTCAGGGCCCTCATACTCTGCTCCTGACTGGCTAGTAGTCCTTACCTAGGTACTGTCAGGGCCCTCATACTCTGCTCCTGACTGGCTAGTAGTCCTTACCTAGGTACTGTCAGGGCCCTCATACTCTGCTTCTGACTGGCTAGTAGTCCTTACCTAGGTACTGTCAGGGCCCTCATACTCTGCTTCTGACTGGCTAGTAGTCCTTACCTAGGTACTGTCAGGACCCTCATACTCTGCTGCTGACTGGCTAGTAGTCCTTACCTAGGTACTGTCAGGACCCTCATACTCTGCTTCTGACTGGCTAGTAGTCCTTACCTAGGTACTGTCAGGGCCCTCATACTCTGCTCCTGACTGGCTAGTAGTCCTTACCTAGGTACTGTCAGGACCCTCATACTCTGCTTCTGACTGGCTAGTAGTCCTTACCTAGGTACTGTCAGGGCCCTCATACTCTGCTCCTGACTGGCTAGTAGTCCTTACCTAGGTACTGTCAGGGCCCTCATACTCTGCTTCTGACTGGCTAGTAGTCCTTACCTAGGTACTGTCAGGACCCTCATACTCTGCTCCTGACTGGCTAGTAGTCCTTACCTAGGTACTGTCAGGGCCCTCATACTCTGCTTCTGACTGGCTAGTAGTCCTTACTTAGGTACTGAGCATGCTACTCCCACCAAGATGGAACAGAAGTGAGATGTCTCACTCTGTAGCCAAAACAAAGAGTTGAACTCACAGGGTGAAAAGAGGAGCTACAGCAATGTGCAGTACAACAAGAAGACGTGTAAACCTCTGATATAACTTCTAAATACATTTATGAACCTGAAAATGAGCGTAATATGAGCACTTTAAAATCCTGTGGTAATGTATATGAAGTATTTCTAAAGGCGTAAGAGTCATTTACGCTGCACCTTTGTCATCTGATTCACACTTTTTGTTTCATGTTTTGCGAACAGGAGCAGCTACCCCGACAGGAAGGAGGGAGAAGATGCTGAAATGGCCGAAGAGGAGCTGCCTGATGACAAAAACCTGGAGTACGACGACGACACGCTGGAGCTGACTCTACCTTCAGGTGACTTAAAATTAGTTTTTTTATAATTGGTTAAGTTTAATTGTGGAACAGAATTGAAAATAACGAATACGTGGTCTTAAAAAACATGAAAAAAGTTTGTGGGTGAAAACAATGAGGGAATGATTTGTGAAGGAAATCTTTCACTATGACATTGATTGCATTAACTAAACAAATATTAGATTTACGGATCATGGAATTAGTCACAGTGGTATTTTGTAGAATTGAAATATTTATATGAAAAGATGGTCCTTTCTAACCAAGGAACACATGTTGGTTTGTTCATTTACAAAACAGTTTCTCTGATCACGTCAAAGCACGGTGAATATCATGTACATCATGGTTAAATTTGATGCCTCTTACAATTGAAAACTTAGGTTAACTTATATTTCAGTACTTTAAATTGTTAATATGTTAAATTTAAATCATCTTGTATTCACATTTAACAACCTATGATGAATTTAACAAAACTGTGAAATCAGTTTTCAGTTTTTCAAGAATTGGTTGAGGAATCTGAATCGTTTTAAAAGTATTGGTTCGGCATTGTAAAAATCCAAGCGGTACCCAACCCTAGGTGGTGTCGGGTGTGGTAGTAAATGAATGGGCTAACAACTACTCAAAGCGCTTTTACATAGTACACGAACCATTCACACACATTCATACACTGTGGCTGTAATACAAGGTGCCACCTGCTCATCAGATAAACACTCACACATTTACACACAATGGCGCAGCATCAGGGGCAACTCGGGGTTCAGGGTCTTGCCCAAGGACACTTTGACATGGGACTCCATGAAATATCTTACATGAAAAGATGGTCCTTTCTAACCAAGGAACACATGTTGGTTTGGTCAACACAGTAAATATATGTACGTCATGTATAAATATGATGCCTCTTACAATTGAAAACTTAGGTTTACTTATATATATATATATATATATATATATATATATATATATATAAGTACTTTAAAATTTTAATTTATTGTTAAATATAAATAATTTTCAATTTAACAAAACTATGAAATCAGTTTTCAGTTTTTCAAGAATTGGTTGAGGAATCGGAATCGTTTTTAAAGTATTGGTTCGGCATCGTAAAAATCCAAGCGGTACCCAACCCTAGTTGGTGTTGAGTGTTGTAGTATCAAAGTCATTTTATGAGTATGAGTACATGCGCACAGGATTGGACTGATACTGGATACCCTGGATACTACTGCTTGTTTTCTGTAACATTTCCATTGAATGTCTGTTTTCCTGTACACAGGTTACTCTGGAAAAACCAAGTTGTAATCTCAGTCAGATTTATTGTTTGAATAACGCGATGAAGTGATAATAAAGGCGAGCGATGGGTTGGGCCCTACCACTAAGAAATGAACCTGGTGCTAAAATGAATGGAAGTCAATGCTGCCGGAGAATCTCTGTTGGATCTCTGCTCTCATTCGCTGGTTGGGAACTTAGGTCGGCTTTATGGTTTTATGTTCACACTGTAACTGAATGCACGTCCTTGCTGTGTGTTTTTAAGGTGCTACGATCGGCCACCGCTCCCTCATGAGGTACTACAAGCAGCGGTTTGGCGCTCAGAGAGCGGTCGTGCTCACCCACAATAGGAACGCTGTGGGCCGAGTCCTGCGGCAGTACAAAGCTCTGGGCTGGGGGGGAGACGCAGGTAAGAGTCAACCAGCAACACATCACATCAGAAGAGTTTCCCGGGCGTCATTTGGTTCATATCTGGTTCAAGTCTGGTTTTGGACTCGTCTGACAGTTTCTCCTGAACATTCAAACCAAATTACCTTCCTCTTAGTCTTATTTCATAAGCTGGACCAGTGTTTTACTCAGTTGTTATTTTACTCAGTTGTGCAGCACTTTGTGTCAGCACTTTACATGCGTGTTGTATTAACACCAAAAGCTGAAATATTATATACCAAGCCAGGAGTGAACTGTAATGTTCAAACAAAATCAAATGTTAAAGTGGGTCAAGGAGAGAAAGAAATCAAGTGTGGGTCGTTTTTAAAATTATAAATCTTAAGAGGGGATTTAAATTTTTAAAGTAAATGCTGTAAGTCTAAAAGAAATAAGAGATATAAAGTGCTCATATTATGCTTTTTGGGGTTTTCCCTTTCCTTTATTATGTTATATATCTTTGATGTTCATGTCATAGGTTTACAAAGTAAAATAAAGCCTAAACACACAGGGTGGAAACAGGATCTGCAGCAATGTGCAGTACAACAAAAATATGGTGTTTTTTGAAAAATAAACCATGGAAACCTATTCTGGTACAACCTCAAAATACAGTTATGAACCTGAAAATAAGCATATTATGAGCACTTTAAATATTTAAATTAATGTGCTTACTTTCAGACTCAAAACTTTATTGGCTAATACGTTGACTTGTACATGAAATTTGACTCTGCGTAACTTAACCGTAACCATGTAGTGGAGATTGTTTATGGCGGACATGGCTAAAATAGGAATAATACAATGAATATAGGGTTATTTGTCCTCTGCATTTGATGCATTAAGCCTTCTTTATACCTAACACACATTCTCGGGGGTGGGAGGAAGGAAAAACTGAAAGAAAAGAAATCCTCACTGGTGGGTTTCTAATTGAGTAAGGTGAAAGGGTTGACAGCTCTCAGGACAAACACACGCGCCTGTCTTTATTGGTTATCAAGTACACTCTTCCATCCTCATTTGAATTCACATGTATTTATTTTGAGGTGTCACTAGAGTGTAGGTTCCCACAAATAAAGGAGGAGTTTGTTCTTGCTTTTAGATGATGGCAATGAATATTGTTTCCACAAAAATATGTATATGAGGCAACTGTAATGTAAAATGTACTGACCTTGGTGTCTTCGGCATGAACGGGCTTAGTTTTAACAAAACGGAAGCTGCATGGAAAGACAAGGCAAATCTCTTTAAATGGAACTTAACTAAAGAAAAGGGGTCCATCTAGGGACGTGCATTAGGCTATAAATGCCGTGGTGTTCGGCATAGGTCTATGCTACACACACTGGCTTGAGAATGTTTACACACCCATGATAAAGCTGATTAAAAAGAGGAATAAAAAAAAAAACATCTTTTGGAAATTGATCTTAATGCCTTAATTTAAAAAAAAAAAAAGAAGAAGAAAAATCCCACCTTTTTTAAGGGCTATTTTAATTATTTAATTAATTTTATCAGGATGCATAGTATCCTGATCCATGAAGTAACTGGCCTTTTAATAATAAAAATCTGCCTCTATTGGAATTTAACATATGGTTTGGTATACTTATGCCCCCTGTATTTTAAGAAAGAACATTTATTTATTTACAATTTATTATTCAATCACAAAGAAAATTGGTGTCCTTAAAAGGTCGGATTTCCCAATTTCTTTTTAATTAAGGCATTAACATCAATTTCCAAAAGATGTGTAAACTTTCTCAAACCCCTGTACATACTTGTCCTTATACACATAAACATAAATTGCAAATTACTTTCAGTGCCGAGCTGAATTTACCTCAGTTCATGTGATTCAGACCCTGCAGGGTCGCCTTATCCCAGTGTTGATTTATTAGGGAATCTCTTATCGTGTGTGTGTGTGTGTGTGTGTGTGTGTGTGTGTGTGTGTGTGTGTGTGTGTGTGTGTGTGTGTGTGTGTGTGTGTGTGTGTGTGTGTGTGTGTGTGTGTGTGTGTGTGTGTGTGTGTGTGTGTGTGTGTGTGTGTGTGTGTGTGTGTGTGTGTGTGTGTGTGTGTGTGTGTGTGTGTGTGTGTGTGTGTGTGTGTGTGATCAGTTCTGTAGAGATGGCATGTGTTTAGCACTTTAGTTTTATTGATTGATTTAGCTGTTTCCGTTTATTTATCGCTTCCTCTTTCAGCCTTTGTATTTATTTCCTGTGTGGTCGAGTTGGTAGAGAAAGGCATTATCACCGTCAGGGTGAGTGTGTACCCTCCCATGCTTCTCATCGGATTAGTTCCTTAGATGAACGGTCTTCACTGTAGGAAAAATAGCCCACATATTTTATTAATGTCAGGTGTTTCTACGGTGACTCGCAGCAGGAAGTAGAGCTCTGTTCAGGCACAATGTAACGCTAAAGTCATAACACTACTGATTACTTATACAGAGCTTTAAAAACGACACACATGCTTTACAGTACAGAGAGGAAAAGGGGAAAAAAAAAAAATCATCTTCATGATAATGCAAACAGAGACAAGAAACTCCTAAAGAGACTAAAACTAAGGCTGCACCATACGAGGAAAATGTGATTAGTTTGACCGATTATTGCTATAAGGGAATGGGCATTTTCATTAAAAAAATCAAAAACGTTGAAATGATTATAGTGGGCTTTAGGTGAGGAGCATGATGGGTAGGCCGGGACGTCTCTGCAGCACCACAACACTTCATTCAGAATAGTTTGACCCCCCCCACCCCTTTAGTTTTGGGGCAACCATTGAGAAAGCCCTTCAGCTGTGTCCTGTGAGTGGTGTAGAAAGGACACCCCCCCCCCCCTCCCCCTTTGAAACTGCTCCTGAACAACATTATGACACACAACACATGCGTCCCCTCCCTTCTCTCTCTCCGTCTTTCTCTCAGGCTCCCTCTACCAGAAACAGAAAGACATGCAGTACGTACAGCTGATGAAGTCAAAATGGATGCTGAAGCTCGGCATGAGCAACAACTCCACCAAGCAGAAGCACTTCAGAGCCCAAGTGATGTTCTAAACTGGGAACGTCAACCAAAACGCGACGTGGACTTTCAAATTTAAGATTGTTGCTACGAGACTTTCAGGACAGCTGTGAGAACGGCGGCACGGCGGCAGAAAGAAAAATCAAACCTGCCGATCACGGCAGTAGTGCTATTGTGTTGAATGAAATGCAGCCGTGTTGATATGAAAGTTTAAAAACTACGGCAAAAACCTTGATGTGGAGAAACCTTGACCTCCTTCTTGGGATTCTCACATGAACGTCCAGCTCTCTGTTTCCTCGGTAACGCTGTGTGGAAAGTGTAGGTCGTCTGAAAGTCTGCTCCGGTGGAGATCAAGAGTATGAATAACATCTATAAAGAGCTTAAAAATCGAGTAAAAGCTAAAGTAGATCAATATGAAGTAGGTGGTTTTACTACTTTTATTTTGTAGGGCTGTCCTCGATTAAAGAAGTTCTTATTCGACAAACGTTCTTACATTTTTGACGACTACTCAATTAGTTGCTTTAATCAACAGATCTTTAAAAATGAGTTTCTCCACAAAGAATCAAGCAAGAGCACCACATTTATTGGAAATAATGCTTTCCTAACGCATAAAACATTACTAATCGACTTAAATCTCAGCCAGCTAAGACCACAACAGCTGATTAGTCGACTAAGAAGGGCAGCCCTACTTTTTCGTCATTCAGTTACATAGCACGCATTTTAACGACCAGATTACAAATGTATGATTCAATGTGCTCGTAATACATCCAACCAAATAAATGTGTTTTCATATTTAATGGAAACATGGCAGTCTTCCTTTTTAATAACTTTTTTTTTACTCCTCGTTTTCAGGTTGAAAGAAGAACATGGTTCAGTGTTAAAACTCTCCAGCTGGAATCAGTGAGAAATCTGTTATTGGCTCTGTTTATTGTTCAGATATCGACAGGATTCACTGCAGACAGTTTAGCGTGACTGGAAGAGTCGGTAATTATCTCCATTACTCACTAAAGAAACATTTTCCCCTGATTTTGGCGCCTGAAGAAAGCCGTGTTATGTTCTGGCTGTATATATATATATATATATATATATATATATATATTGCTATGGTCTTTATTTTCGCCCTCAGTTGTCAGCGTATACTGTGTTTGTTGATAAGTAACAAAAGATTACAGTAAAGAAATGAGGTCTTCATTCATCTTGAGAAACATCGTCTTCATTACGTTGTTTTTCCACCAGCGAGTGCTGTCCAGTTTATTATTCAACAGTATGTCTCGCTTAACTTGGTCATTTTTAACCCTTTGTGTTGCCCTCCCGCGTAAAAAAACTGACTGAAATCTGACATTTTCGTCCCTTTTTCAGACTTTTTTTTAGTTTTCCTTAACACCACCTTACTACCACTAGATTTACACTACTTTTTGGAATTCATGGTCAATAACCCTCATTTATATATAACTATACCTAATATTTGAGTTAAAAAAAAGCAGAAATTATGAATTATTTTGACTAATAGTTAGGATCAGAGGAATGAAAGTGATCAATTGTATTTGCAAAGAGCGTTGGAAGGTCCCATTTGGTTAAAAAGAAACTCAAATTTCAGATCTAGACATTTTTTAAAGGGGTCAGATTTGACCCGAGGACAACAGGAGGGTTAAGAAACAAACATAGGTCAATTGGACTTTTTAAAGTTTATTGGATCAGTATGAACCCTAAAAAAAGATGCAGTACATTTGTTGGCACCAGAGTATTAGAATGAATACATGCCTACAGATTGCATATTTAAATGTTAACTAACTGCATGAAAACATATAAAGTTGAGTATGTAATTTTGAGCACATTAGCTTGTTAACTAGCATCATGAGCATTTGTTCCGGCCCTTTACAGTTTGTGAATTTGCGTTTCCCAGGAGGGCGAAGGAATGTCCCGCCCAACTCTGCCCAACTCCGCCTCTGATTGGCTCACCCTTGTATTCTTAATTGCCCTGGAAGTCTTACAGTAACCCAACTAACCAATCTCACTCCTCGTTCCAAAACCTATCCAATCGAACCAATCAAGGTAAGGGGTAGCCAATCAGTGGCAGAGTAGGGCTTTGCCAGGCAATGCAAATTTGCATACAGTTAGCATGTTTTAGAGGTTCAATGTGTAGGAATTTCTCCCATCTAGCGTTGAGATCATATATCCCGATCAACTCCCACACGCCACGTAGTTCAAAGTCCGTTTTACAGCTACAATGGCCTTCTCGCTTGCTCTTTTCAATTTTCTTTTTCTGGGCGAAGAAGACTCATCCTGTGCCTGATATTTGGATTTTGAACCCGTGTGGTCCTCCATGTTTCCTTCTTCTAACTCGTCGGGGCCGGGAAGCGACGACACCCATTAGCAGCACCTGTGAGACGATCACGTGACAGTGAAAGGCGGAGCAGTACGTCCTGTATGTCCCTTACAGGCTAACGTATTTCAAGATGGCGCATGATTATGGAGCGTCTACCCCAGTACATGCAAATGGTAATGTTACATTTCAAGCCAATAGGAATACTTTGAATTGATTGGAAGTGGTGGTAAATATTCATGAAAAGGACAAGTTTTTTGATTGATTTTGATAATGAACAAGTAAAAACTATATACACTGCACCTTTAAGTGTCCAGCTGAGGCTGAAAAGACGTCTCTCGTTGGAAGTATTTGGTCATGAATTGAAGTGCCAACATCACGAATAACAAAACTTATTAAGTATCGCATTGTTATGATATTGTTATGGTTTTTCTCTTCTGTCTTTCTGCCTCCCTCCTTTTTCTCCTCCTCGTCTGATTGGAAACCACAGAACTGCACCCTAATCTTCTTCACAGTGAGTACTGGAGTACATTTTACTGGTAATGTTAGTAGTAGTAGTAGTTTATTTGATCATGTAAAACATTAAAATACAAAATATATATATATATATACATACATTCATGCATGCATATATATAATTAAAATGACAAAGCACAATCTTCCAAAATGATTGAAAGTCATTCAAACAAAAAAATCCCACGTTCAAAAAGGAGTAGGAAGAAGTTCATAAACAACTTATCAGGTCCGACCCCCTTTCAATGTCCATGTCATATTTATTTGTATAGCACACTTCCAAGGCCGAGGCCTACCAAAGATACAATCCTTTGAAGAAGACACAATAAATAACAAATACTAAGAAAATAGAGTACAACATTCATCAGTGCGCCTCCCCTGAGCCAAACGCTATTTCAAATAAATAAGTCTTTAGCAATGATTTAAAAGTAAAAATTTCGCTACTTTATCCTTTTTATTAAATACAAAATCTTATGCGTCACTTATTTACACATCATAGATTCAGATGCATACATACATACACACATTTACACTGTTTTTGTTTCTTTTCTTCCCTTTCTTCTTCTTTCTATACCCTTGATCTGTAGCAGATTAAATAACACATCCATACTACACTCAGGATATAGATATATTAGTATATAGATGCCAAGAAACATACAGTCTTTATACAATACTATCACTTTAAATCCTTTTCGTATCCGTTTAAAATGTTCATTTTAACCCTTGTGTTGTCTTCCCGTCAACCATGACAAAAAGGTTTTTTTGTCAACACTATTATCATGTTTTCTGACATTTTTGTCTCTTTTTCAATGTTGTGGGTGCTTGTGTTGATGCTTTTTCCAAAGTTATTTGATATTTCTAACGTTGACATTTTCAGCTTATTTCGAAGGCCCATTTTTTTTTTTTGTGATTAAAAAAACTGAAAATGGGTCAACTTTGACCCGAGGGCAACACGAGGGTTAAATAATCATGTTGTACATGATTTCATCTCTTCACTGCAGCTGTTCCATAAAGTATCTCCTTTGGTTGTGATGCAGTGATATTTAGCATTTGTTCTTATAAGTTTCTTTTTAAATCCAAATGTTCCTCTTAAGTGACGTTAGCGCTCTCTTATTTGAAACATCCCTTGGATACTGTTCGATAGCTGAGGATTATTTATATTGTGCAGTTTTAAAGTCAATGTTGATGGACTTTTACAAAGTAAACCTTTTAAAAACAGGATTTTGCCACTTGTTTACTGAAGCGAATTATCAAATCTTCACCATCGCTGTAGTTCTCTTCGTGTACCGTACGTCAGATTTATCAATGACTCGTGCAGATGATGTCATCGAAAGCCAATCGGGCCTCGAGCCGGATGTTGACCCACCACGCCGCCTCCTTTAATGAGCTCAGTCACTCCATTTGTTTGTGGTCCTTCACTTTTATCTTTTGGCAGGCTGTCCCACTTCCTTTTTTTTGCAGGCTGCAGAGTGTTTGCGGCGTGATGGTTTCAGGGCGTCTATGGCGCTCTGCCCTGTGCACTACTCGCTGTTTGACAGAGTTGACAGGAAAAACGGGGGGGGGGGGGAGGCTCTGCAGACAGACCGACGGCGAGAAAGAGGCTAATTGATCAGGACCACTCGGGGAGAGGAACAGGGCGGATGGCTGAGAGGCATTAGCACTGTGGAGGTCGTGGGAGGAGGTGGTTCTATAACGAGAGGGACGCTTTGACCGATGGGTTTCTAAAGGTCGATACTGGTGAACACCGGCTGTTTTATTTCATTTTACTCATTGTCTGTTTTTACATAGTTGCCTTGAAAGCTACACCAGCCTCATGCTCGTTATATTTCGCAAAATAAATGGAATAAAAAGACAAATTAGGTAACTTGAAATGGACTTCTCTTTATTAACCCTTGCATGGTATTCAGGTCAAATTGACCCATTTTAAATTTTTACAAGAAGAAAAATGATACACAAATATATTTTTTCTACCTGAAAATCAACGGCCTTACCTTATTTTCTGTGATAAACATGTATTTCTGACTCAATCAGTAAATTATTCTGGATATGACCACTTATGTTGTTTCCATAGTGGATTTTTAACCTGAATTATAACCTTATTAACATGAAACAAACCCCACTTTTATGTTCAATTGTGTGCTAGTAGAGACTGATGCATTCCCTAAACATATATGTTATCTTAACTGTTTGAAATTGAGATAACGACAATATTTAAAGACAATATTTGTTAATAGATTATGAAATATGAAGACAATACTAAGGGTTAATCCTTTTGGGATGAGTCCTGCAAGGAAATTGGGATTTCCAGCATCTGTTTTTAGCAACAACAATACATTTTAGAGAGAAAAAGAGGAAGACAGTATAAAATTAACAGTAATAACAGCAATAATAATAACAATAAAAAAAACCTTTGGCTATAAAAAAAAGACATTTAACATAAATTATCATTAAGTGTCAGCAATATAAATAATATATCGACTTAGTTTTCACAATGCAGATTAATGTCAATCTAGTTTTTTTTTGTGTCTGAGCTGCTGGAAACTGGGCTGATTGGATCAATCTGAGTAATTAGATCACAGCTGGACTTTGTCCTGATTGGCTCTCCTCTCTGTTTCCTGGAGATGGTCCAAAACAACCTGGAAACTAAATATTTTTAGCCACGTTCGAGGTTGTCTGATGGCAACGAGTCCACCGCTTTTGGTCCAGGCTGAAATCCCAAAATCACGAGTTAAAGCCCTTCCCCAGAGAAGGAATCCTGCTGACCTTTCCTCTAGCGCCACCATTAAGTCCAATTTTTTTATTTTTTTTGTCCAATCCTTTGGTGAATGACTTAGACTTTATTGTCATTCAACTTCACATTCACAAAATGGAGTTGAGCGAGATTACTCCGAAAAAAAAAAGAACAGAAACAGAAGACAAGTAAAAAGAGAAACAGTATAAATGTATATTTATAGTAACCCTCATGTTGTCTTTGGGTCAAATTGACCAGTTTTCAGTTAATTATTTTTTTTTGTCACAAAAAATGGGCTGTCGAAATAAGCGCTGAAAATGTCAACATTAAAAATATCCAAAAACTTTGGAAAAAACATAAAAATCCACAACATTGAAAAAGTGACAAAAATGTGGGAAAAAGCAATAATAATGTTTTTAACTTACGTTTTTGTCCCTTTTTTCAACACTTTTGACGTTTTTTTTTCAATGTCTGTCACTTTTTTGACATTTTCATCACTGCGTAACACTAACTTATTACTTTAGCTTTACAGTTATTTTTGGGTTTTTTTGGTCAATACACAAGGAAATTATACCTAATCTTATGAGTTAGAAAACAGAAATTAGGAATTATTTAGACTTCAGTGGATGATTTATTAACCATTAATAAAGCAATGTTTGCCAAAAATGTTATTCTCAGACAAATCCAATCTGTTTTGGTCCCATTAACCATAGTCGAGTGGATGTATGTTCTGTATAAGAAGAGTAAAGCCTGAATTCCTACAACAGAGGTCTTTTAAATATGTATTAGATGGGTGAGCGCCACATCAGACGGAAGGTAAAATCCAAACGTCCATCTCACACACCCTTCCTAAAACCAAACAAAGCAGTTCGCCCCAGCTCTCGCTGCTCTCAGCACGATACCCGGTCTCCCTCCGAGCCCTTGGGACCTGCTATTGATCGGTGCCTCGTAGGTAGTGATTGGACATGAGTGGATAATTTCTTTTGCTGCATTAGAGTCCATTACTGGCTCGCTCCCTGGGAAGCGATAGACATCCTCAAAAGAAAAAAAAAAAGACAGAAGATTCTTCTTGGAAAAGCTGTCTCCTCCGGCAAATGATTCACCGGCCGAGGCTCCTCGAACTTTATTATCCGGTCCATTTGCAGGCACATAATAAGATACGATATAAGATTGAATATATACATAATATATATATATATATATATATATAGTCTTATATATACAGTGGGGTTCGAATGTTTGGGCACCCCAGGTAAAAATTTTTTATTAATGTGCATAAATGTGCAAGAAAAGATTGAAAAATTTCCAAAATGCATTAAATGAAAGATCAGACATTTGTATAATATGTCACAAAAAGACAGACAGAGACAGAGAGACATGGAGGATTGTAGCAGAGGGTGTCGAGCAGGAACATGGAGGCAGCAGGTGACTCCAACCACAGCTCCAGAACCACCTGCAGGAAGCGATAGGAGGAAAGAAGAGAGGGATGAGAGAGCACAAGACTCTGGGAAAGGGAAGAAGTTGAGTTAGTAACAAATGTATTTATTGATTACATAAAGGCAAGGCAAGTTTCTTTATATAGCTCCTTATACACAGAGGTCATTCAACGTGCTTTAGAAGTAACAACAAACCAAAGTATGCAATGAAATAAATGAAAGTACAGACACATTTTACAAAAAGGTACAGAAAAGTTCTAGTTGTCTTTGACTTGGCTTTTAAAATGGCCTCCTTTGGGGCGTGTCTTATTTCCAATGGGAGCTGATTCTGGCAGCATAATGGCTGAAAGCCATTTCATCACACTTTACCAAACATGTTCTGGTAATAAACTCGCAGAACCCTTCTGAATTCTCCACCAACCACCTTAGGAGAACCACAGGCTTCAGAAAGTTCATATCTCTATCATTTTTATGCTGAGGTGCCTTATTTAAAATTCTGACATGTTAGGATGCCACCCTTAATAATGATGGCATTTGTAACTCAGGAGGGTGCTGCAGGTCTCATCATCTCACCACATAAAGTGGTCTCTGTGGCTCAGATACGGTGACCCCCCCCCCCCCCAAATCAGTAATTTCATTAGTTTTTTGACACTATTATCACCATAATGGAAATAAACCTGAAACTTTGTAAGTCTCAGTAAACGACCAAAACGATGTTCTAACATTCAGCAATTTTAGTTGCTTACATTCTTGAAAGTCTTTATTAGGAATAAACCCTTGAGATGTAGCATCTTGTTTTCAAGGGGGTCCTTAAAGGCAAGAAAATACATTCACAATTAGACAAAACAGTTAAAACAACCAGGCTAAACATACATCACAAACATACACACATCCTGATAAACAAAAGACAAAAGGTCTCATCACACCAAAACCACCCATATCCTGCCCATTAATTTTAGACAGTTGATAAAAGAATACAAGATAAATAAATAAATTAAAAATTAAAAAAAAATTAAAATAAATATCAAGTATAGGTATCAAGTATGAGGAAAACAGTTGCAGCTTGCATGCAAATAATTAAGAATTTTAGTTGTGATCTCCCATGAAATGACCAACTTCTTCTTCTCTGGGGACTACCAACGTTAAACAGGTCTCTCTCTGACAGATCAGATAGAGACTAAACCAGAAGGCGGGAGTCTGGGACAATCACCTCCGATTGGTCAACACTTGGTTTCTGTTAAGTGGTTCCAGGTGCAAAGCATCGGCGTCAGACACACAGGACAATAAACCTGTTTCAAGCCCTTTGGATCTGTAATTGTTCGCCCTGTCACTAACAGACAAGGTCGCAAACTCTAACTTTAGCACTAAAAATGATTTAAATGTTTTTTTATTATAATTTTTAGGGGAGCTGAGATGGTTGAGTCCCCTTAAAAAGGGTTTAATATCGTCAATGGCGCACGGGTCTGGAAAAGTTATCTCCTTTATCATATTAATGGGATAATGATGTGATTTATTGGGCATCTCCCCGGGGAAATGAGCTTTTTTGCCTCCTGAGAGAGCACGAACCAGACAACTTGCATCTGAGGATTCTTGCTCAAGAGCCCATCAGCAGGGTGAACTGTGCCCCGGCTACATCAGAGAGAGGTTTTAACCCGGGTTGTCCCGTTTGGAGGACGGGCTTCCTTACGCCACAGCCGCTGCTGTGTAGCTGTGAGCTTCCTCGGTTGGGAGTAAAGAGGCGGAGGAGGAAGAGGAGGAAAGGGTGGGGAATCCGGCGCTTCAGGACGGCTGAGTCCTGTTGCGATGCATGGAGGCTGCTTGGAAATGCTCCCCGGGTCTCCGGAGCGCATGAGGCGGTTCCAACCGAGCAACGGGCCCCAGCACAGAGGGGATCCGGCCGCTTATCTCTGCCAGGCTGCCACACCATAGGTTCGGATACAGGAGGGAGCACATTGGCTCGGTATCCACGCATATTCGCCCACAGGACCGTGATCTGGGAGCCTAAAGGCTGCATCACTTCACACCGACCTTTCATTGTATTATGACCACAGAGGAGGAAGAGGCGGGTGCAGCTTGCGGGGAGACGAGGGGAGAAGACACCGTCATCACCCACCGCCACACCTGGGATGGTGGCGAGCCGCTGGGCTGCCAAGGACGTCGGCACCCCGAGGATGAGGACGGGGCAACAGAGCAGGCAGAGGACAGAGAGGGCTGCCGGGAGGGCCGGGGCTGCAGGGAAGCAGGTGAGGGGAGCAACGGGGGGAATTTTTCCAGTGAGGATGGGGCGGTCGGGGGAACATCGTGCAAGGAGCAGGCGATGCATTCAAACTGCAGCAGCGAAACCTGCATCCCCACTCCCAGCTGCCGGATCTGCTTCCAAGGCGCAGAGCAGGTAAATGGAAATACTACTGACGTGTATGGGAAACAGATAGGATATATGTCATATTTCTGTTATCAAATAGCGTATCTCTTTATTGGGTTATTAGATTTGAAGTGCTGATTTAAATTGAATGATGGCGTGGGCACAGAGATCATTACAGAGCTGCACTTTGATTGGTTGCACATCGTACTATGCTCCATAATTAAGATAACTATCATAACTATTTTCTCAACCTGTCTATATTGTTTCTGTTTAGATTGTGTATATATTATATATTGCAAGCGCATTGTGAGCAATGATGATCCAAAGCAAAATTGCTCGTATGTGTCCTCATACCTGGCAAATAAAGCTGATTCTGATGCAGAATCTGTTGATTTGACATGCTGGAAACTGGTCTGATCGGACGGTTTTCAGTTCTGAAGAGAGCCAAGCAGAACCAAAATGTAAAACCTACCATCACCCCCACAGGTGATGAAAGATTATGTGTGATTAGAGCTCTGCTCAGGTGGAAGGTGTACCAGGGCTTAGATAGAAATGTATTCGGCCACAAGTCTTTTCTACCAATAAGAATGAGAAAGCTGTCATTTGTCCTGTTCTATCAAGTGCAACAGAGCTAACAGGAGACTCAGGAAGATGTCAATCAATCAGTCCATGCACACCCACACAGACCCAATCAGCCAGGTTAACCCTTGAGTTGTCCTCCCGGGTCAAAAACGGACAAAACTTTAAACTTTAAAAAAAAAAAAGTTTTCCCTAACACCGCCTTACTACCACTAGTTTTACACCATATACTTTTTGGAATTCATGGTCAATAACCCTCATTTATATAGAATTATACCTAACATTTAAATTAAAAAAGTAAAGATTTTGAATTATTTGACTAATAGTTAAAATCAGAGGAACGTACAGATGAACAGGAATGAAAGCGATCAATTGTATTTCCAAAGAGCGTTGTAAGGAATCCAATCCATTTTTTGTGGTAATTTGGTTAAAAAGAAACTCATATTTCAGATATAGACATTTTTTAAAGGGGTCAGATTTGACCCGAGGACAACAGGAGAGTTAATGGAAACTATCTGGGCCTTGAAGACCTTATATCGTCACTGTCAGGTACAAACCTTATACGTCCAAAACGGTTGCTTCTCAGGAAATAAAAAACAATATTTTGGAAATAATATATTGAGCTATTTACCTTCAACAAAGTGGGATGAAAACGCCTCGTTGCGAAACCCACAGCCAGACGTAACGGGTGATGACAAAAGATATTGAAATGACAAAATATGGAGACATAAGGTTTCTGACTGACAGTGACGATATGTAACAACTTCAACAAAATCAAACATCTATGATAGTGCAGAAAACTTTTGACCAATACAGGACCTGGATTTCAGCACCATGGACAGCTACCATAAGGACTCATCATTGGACTGTCTAACAGCTGAGTTTCTAGTGATGAACAGTGACTGAATACAGTTTTCTACTCGGCTACATTTCAGGGAGAAACAGTGTCAACTCTACCGAGAATACAGAGCATTATGTGTTTTATCACAACCGGTTGCAATCTGTATTGTATATCAATTTTTACCCGATTCACAATGCATCGTTATATCCTTACAGATATTTACAAATGAAGCATATGATCATCTGGCAACATCAAATGTTTTTCAATTACCCAACAGTATATTACACACTTAATGTCAACCCTTCCTTGACATGCTACAGGAACATGCAGTCCGTAATAATGTCCGAAAAGACTTAAAGACAACTGTAACCATTTCCTAACATAATGGATCACCAGTGCTTTAAAATCTGCGACCACAGCGAGCCAGAGGGAGTGTGACTCGTAGCCACATTACGCTTCCACCATGACCAGAGAACCTTGCCACAGAAATTACTAATTGCAGTTAATGTGTTAGTACAGTATATAAAGTCAGTAGTTAGTTATCTGTAATGACTCCAAAGTATTCCTCATCATGCTTGATGACCACTTGGAGGATCCCTAGAGGTCCTTCAACCTCTCTCTTTGGAACCGCTGACTGAGTGTACAATAACAATGTGTACTGCAGCGAAGTCACGCATGAAAGAAAAGGATGAATTCATTTTGAAAGCAGTTTAAAATACAATCACAGTAGCATAACTGTCCAGAGGTAAAGTCCCACTTTAGTCACACAGGGTTTACAGCCGTTTGATGTCAACAGGAAATATGTGATCTCATAGGCTTCTCACTAGTTTCATTAGGAAGTAGATTTGCATTTTAAGTGTTTACAGCAACCTAACCCCTCCTGTTGTCATCAGGTCAAATCTGAGCCCTTTTCAAAAAATTTCTATATCAGAAATTTGGGTTTCTTTCTAACAAATTGTCCAAAAAAGTAACGTGGATGGTTCCCTACAACATTCCTCAAAAGTTAAATGAATAATCACTTCACTACTTTCATTGAATTTGGGTGTTTATTGTCAATTTTATAGCATTTGGAGAAAAGAATAATTGATAAAAAAACTTGTGTGACAAATGTAAAAAAAAAAAAAAGACAGATGTCAATAAAAATGACTAAAATGTGAACAAATGTAGTTAAACAAAAAAAAGGGAAAATATGGCAAATAAAGTGACAAAAATGTAAAAAGAAAAGCTTTAAAAATTTGGGAAGAAACCCAAACGTTGAAAAAGTGACAAACATCAGTGGAAAGACACAAAAGGGTCAAAAAGACAACCAAAACGTTGAATATTTGACTCAGAAAAACAAAAATTTGCAGGTCGGCTCGAAGACAACACAAGGGTTAAATACAAATTACATTACATACAAATTGTCTGGTTCGCAAAGACACAATTATAATTCTAACAAGTCAAAATTGTAACTGTTGGGTAATAGAAAAACATTTGATGTCAGTAGATGATCATATGTTTTGTTTGTGAAATCTCCATGGATATAACAATGCATTATGAATCTATATAAAATAACAATGTAGAAAAATTCAATATACAATAAAGATTGCAACCGGTTGTGATAAAACACATAATGCTCTGTATTCTCGGTAGAGTTGGCACTGTTTCTCCCTGAAATGTAGCGGAGTAGAAAACTGTATTCAGTCACTGTTCATCACTAGAAACTCAGCTGTTAGACAGTCCAATGATGAGTCCTTATGGTAGCTGTCCATGGTGCTGAAATCCAGGACCTGTATTGGTCAAAAGTAACTTTTCTGCACTATCATAGATGTTTGATTTTGTTGAAGTTGTTACATATCGTCACTGTCAGTCAGAAACCTTAAATCTCCATATTTTGTCATTACATTTTTGTATTTTATTTAATATTTCAGGACAATACCCATTGACGAACATGTACAATATTACATGTAAAAAGGCCTGATTGATTGTAGACCGAGGGCTAATTTCCATCTGTAGTGCATTAGGCCGGTTGAAGTAATGATAAAAACATGACAAAAGATATACAATAGTAACATTTAATATATGAAACAAGGAGAAACAAAAACAGAGAGGAAAAAAAGAAAACAGGACAATTCATTAGTACGCTCTACTTGGCTAATTCAGGAGTACAGCATGCACAATTTCTTGTGTCATCACCCGTTACGTCTGTCTGTGGGTTTTGCAAATAGGCGATTTCATCCCACTTTATCAAAGGTAAAAAGCTCAATATAATATTTTCAAAATATTGTTGTACATTTCCTGAGAAGCAACCGTTTTGGACGCACAAGGTTTGAACCTGACAGTGACGATATAAGGTCTTCAAGGCCCAGACGTCAGCTATATGACTGATTGGTTAGTTCTGTGCTCATGAGTTTCTTGAAAATGAGTCATTCTGCATGAAGAAAAGCATTAATGACTAATTGACTAAAGACTAAGTCGACTTACTGATTAGTCGACTGTTTGACTAGGAGGGACAGCCTATAAAACACATAGTATTTTTTTTTTTATTTCCTGTGTAGAGGTGACTTTATCTTAAGGTCAGGTCTTCCCAGTTGTACAATCAATACACAGTGAAACAAACTGCTTCACGTCAGAGGTGGATGACAAAGACTGACTCTACATCATCCCCTAGTGATGCAACGGCCTGTCTGCGTGTCTTCCTGAAGGTGGATGGACAGATGTGGACCTTCGAGGACAAATGGACACTGTGTCCGCCCGTCTCTGAAATCTGACACTCTGCAGGCCCATTTGGCTCGTGACAACACGCCTCGGTGAGGGACCATTCATCCTCGCCAGAGCTAAAGGGAAAGAGAGGAGTCGGGGCAGTTAATGCCTAAGTGAATATCCTGTCTTTTGAACGTAGGCTATAGCTATTAGCAGAGCTAATCTAATAGCTCTGCCTCCGGGTCCAGACTGCCAGCTCGCCAGTTATCAAGAAGATTGCAAAACAGAAATATGACACTGTAAAATAGTCACATCTGAGCGGATAAGGGTGAGGAAGGGTAAAGGCCAGATCAGCATCAGTGGATGGATGGTTAGAATTCTGATCAATGTTGAACTTGACAATAAATCAGCGTTAGGGTCATAAGGAAGTTATTAGCCTGGTCGTACCAGATTCTGGTACATTAGCCTGGTCCTACCAGACTCTGGTCCATTAGCCTGGTCCTACCAGACTCTGGTCCATTAGCCCGGTCCTACCAGACTCTGGTCCATTAGCCCGGTCCTACCAGACTCTGGTCCATTAGCCCGGTCCTACCAGACTCTGGTCCATTAGCCTGGTCCAACCAGATTCTGGTCCATTAGCCTGTTCCTACCAGACTCTGGTCCATTAGCCTGGTCCAACCAGATTCTGGTCCATTAGCCCGGTCCAACCAGATTCTGGTCCATTAGCCCGGTCCTACCAGACTCTGGTCCATTAGCCCGGTCCTACCAGACTCTGGTCCATTATCCCGGTCCTACCAGATTCTGGTCCATTATCCCGGTCCTACCAGACTCTGGTCCATTAGCCTGGTCCAACCAGATTCTGGTCCATTAGCCCGTTCCTACCAGACTCTGGTCCATTAGCCTGGTCCAACCAGATTCTGGTCCATTAGCCCGGTCCAACCAGATTCTGGTCCATTAGCCCGGTCCTACCAGACTCTGGTCCATTAGCCCGGTCCTACCAGACTCTGGTCCATTATCCCGGTCCTACCAGACTCTGGTCCATTAGCCTGGTCCAACCAGATTCTGGTCCATTAGCCCATTCCTACCAGACTTTGGTCCATTAGCTTGGTCCAACCAGATTCTGGTCCATTAGCCCATTCCTACCAGACTCTGGTCCATTAGCCTGGTCCAACCAGATTCTGGTCCATTAGCCCGTTCCTACCACACTCTGGTCCATTATCCCGGTCCTACCACACTCTGGTCCATTAGCCCTGGTCCTACCAGATTCTGGTCAATTAGCCTGGTCCTACCAGACTCTGGTCCATCAGCCCGGTCCTACCAGACTCTGGTTTTCGGTGACCGTATAGTACATGGACATGCTATAGTTCTATTACCAATCTTCAGCAGCGGGGGAAAAAGTATTCAGATCCTTTACTTAAGTAAAATTACCAATACTACACTGTAAAATACTCTGCTACAAGTAAAAGTCCTGCATTGAAGATGTTACTTAAGTAAAAGTCTGTAAGTATCATCAGGAAAATGTACTCAAACTATTAAAAGTAAAGAAAAGTCCTCCTATTTCAGAAAGTGGAATCATTCCAAACAGTTGTGTGTTTAATGGTCTCGTCATCTCAGCTGGACTTGTAGGCCGTTATATTGTTGGCAAATTTCATTTATAATAAAAACAGATTATTTTTGTGTACAGGAATCTTAATGTGTAAAGTAACTTGTAGTTAAAGCTGTCAGATGAATGTAGTGGAGTAAAAAGTACAATATTTCTCTCTGAAATGTAGCAAAGTAGAAAGTGGCAATAAAAGTAAAGTACAAGTAGTTCAACATGTGTACTTAAGTACAGTACTTGAGTATATATACTTAGTCACTTTCCGCCCCTGCTCTTCAGTTCAGCCTTGTTGACTTTCTAGTGCACTCCAGACTCCATTGGCTTTTATAACACTAAAATAATTGGAATATTTTCATCAAATGTCCCCTCAGAGATTTCAGAAACATATTAAAATCCTCCTTGATGCTGGTTTTTATCACGTCTTCAGCACATAGCCGACCCGCTACAGTTAATCCAAATGAAAGCCTCCGAGGTCCTTTTAAACCCACAAGGTTAATATGACAAGATGAAAAACGAGCTGCCTGACCACTGACCTTAATATACTATTAATATGCCACTCACAGCCCAGCCGGCAGGTCAAAGCTGCAGCAACGGCTGCTGGAGGAAGGCCTCGAGGAGGAGGAAGAAAAAAGAAAAACCAGAACAAATAGACCTGGCTGTGCTGATTAATGCCGTGCTGCACCCATGCCGTTAATATCCGCCATGTGTTGTAGCTTTGAGAAATGATCATCGATCGGAGCGATGCTGGTAAAGCCCTCCGGTGAACGAGTCGTGTATTTTCTTTGATGCATGACTCGCTGGAAGAATAGGCCAAACTGAGCCCTTACAACAAGGATTTCTAGATGATGGGAAGGTTGACACATGGACCTTGGAAATGGACGCAAGATTAATGTCGTGGAGACGGCTCTAATATCCACCCAAAACCAGTTTCTTTCTGTTTCTTAAAGGTTCTGTCACTGCTGAAAGAAACACTGGACAAGATTTGAATGTTAAGTAGCTGCTGTAGCTAATTAAAGCGTAACTCTCGCCAAAATGCAACCTAGGGTCTTTTTGTGAATTTTTCCCTGAGCAAAACTTAAGTTTAAAAGCATAATTAGGACGGAAGGGCCACTTTTAAGATTTACCGTATTTCGTTTTTGGGTCAAATGGCCTCTTGAATTGGAGTAGTGCTAGGGGCGCTACTATGATAGCATGAAAATCACTATTTTTAAAACCACTAAGAAGACTTGACACAACATGACGCCTTGCTCCAAGTCTCTCCAGAGTCTCTACACATGAACTCAGCATTGAGAACATTGTTTGCGTACACAGAGATTTCTAAAAAGCCGAGATGGCGCCGAGTGGAAAAACCAACCGCTAAAGTGAGTCCTTCAAAACCTTTCTTTTCAGTAAACTCTGTTTCCCATTTCCAGTTTATGTCTGTTTAAAGTCAATAATAATAATAATAATAATAATAATAATAATAATACATTTATTTTTTTATTGCTCTTTTCGGAACACTCAAAGACGCTTTACAGTTTTGGTTTATAAAGCAACAAATAAAGTAAAGACATGTACGTAGACATGACAGACAAAAAAGAAAAGGAAGACACATAAAATGGAAGACTGGAACTTTATTTTCTAATTAGCAGCAATTTTTCTTTTTAATTTTTTTAAATTTTTAATTTTCTAATTTGCAGCAAAAAAGAATGTCGTTTGTTTTGCAGCTATACGGTCATAGTTGAAAACTAATCGATTATTTGATTCATTTTTGCAGCTGTAGGTATGCCAACAACCCTCCAGAATATTCCACCACTTGTTGGCCCCATTTAATCTCCGTTCACATTTGACCTTTTGCCCTCTGTCGGGTCTCCAGGGCGACCTGTTGAACCCGTGCCGGTGCGACGGCTCGGTGCGGTACACCCACCAGCACTGCCTGCTGAAGTGGATCAGCGAGCGCGGGTGCTGGACCTGCGAGCTCTGCTGCTACCGCTTCCACGTCATCGCCATCAACCTGAAGACGCCTCGGCAGGTAAAACGCTGCAGAACAAACATTTCCTTTCCACTTTCTGTCTGTTCTGACATGCCGTACAAAGGAGAAGGATCGAAGATGGTTCCAAGGTTGCGGGTGGAGGGAGCAACGTTGGAGCTATCAACTTTGAGTTGCCGCAGTGAGAAACTCTCAGCACACACGTTTACATGCAAACCAATATTCTATTATTCTGAATATGACAATATTCAGAATTTGATACAGACATAGGTGTACATTTACAGGGGTGATCAGGGGGTTACAACCCTCCCCCTAATAATCAAAACTGGCCAGTGCACCCCCCCCCCCCCCAAAGAAAATACCTATTATAATTTCCTTTACATAAATGAAGACATTTGCACCATAAATGGATGCAGAAAGATCTCCCAGAATGCAGAAAAGTTTGTTTTTTATATGCTCAAAAGTAGAAACCTCAACCTCCCGAATGTTGAACCCAAACTTACGCCCTTGGATACACATCATGCATGAACACATGAATAATGCCTTTTTCCAAAACTAGCATTTTCCAATTAAGACATGTAGGAGATTCCTGTATTATTCAAGTTTTAGAGGCATTCTTTGGGCATGTATACACCGCATTCGGACTATCAATCGGGGGTTTTACGCCCAGTTTACGACCTCTTGCCTGTTTACGGCTTATGGTCAGCTCTATGCGTTGCTATGGTTGCTGTACACAAACCAACCAGCCAACAGTTTGGGCTGCAGGCTGCAGACCCGATAAGAAAGGGAAACACAGCTACTTTTAAACATAATAAAAAATTGGATATCAACAGGTTTTTGGATATGAGCACACATCGCTACGCTGACCTTTTCAAGAAGCTGGTTGAAGGAATGAAATCGGGACCCTGTGTTCGCACGCTCCAGCAAGTCCTCCACTGCTGGAAAACTTCTCTTTTCCTAAAAATCCTATTTTGCAAACAGCTAAGTCAGAAAATTGTCTTTTTTTTCGGAATAAGGGCAAAAAACTGCTAATGATGCATATGTAAAGCTAGTCAGTGTCACCTGTGGAAACACACTCTTATCTTTTCTTTAGTGAAATATTGAACACATTGTTTCTATAACGCCTAACTAAACAACATTCAAGCCTTTTTTAAATCTGTTGGATCCAGATGGGACTTGAGTCCCTGGCAGACTGAACAAGAACAGCTGAGGCTGTGCAATGCTTCTGTCCACTCAGTCTGCCCAAAGTCTTCTAAAGCAATCCTCCGATCAGCATAAAAAAAGATCTTTCAATCTTTAAAAAAAGACATATCTATGTTGAAATAAATACATCTACACAAGTAATTATTACATTACATGTCATTTAGCTGATGCGTTTTATCCAAAGCGACTTAAATTTGCTATATATGTCAGAGGTCACATGCCTGTTGAGCAACTAGGGGTTAAGGGTCTCGCTCAGGGACACATTGGTTGATGTTCACAGTGGGAATCGGACCCAGGTCTCCCACACCAAAGACATGGGTCATATATCCACTGCATTATCACCACCCCACAATTATGTATCTAGTTTTACATGCTTGTCATCTTATGGACATAACAGCTCACCCGGAGACTGAAGACAGAGGACATTCAGAAACCATATCTCACTCAAAACAGCATGGATAGTTTTTTTCCACGTTAGTATGCATGTGGAAGCACCAGAGACACAGAATAACACCCCAAATCCCAGAAAAAGTTTTTTTCAGAATATGGGCACTTTAAAGCAGTAGAGAGGACAGGCTCTTTCAGTAGTAGTTTGTTTCTCTCACCCCTTCAACCTGCTAGCTGATGCTTCGTTGCTCTCTGTGTGCAGTGGCAGTCCATCACTATCACCCTGGTGGAGAAGGTGCAGATCATCGCCGTGTTCCTGGGCTCTCTCTTCCTGGTGGCCAGCATCTCCTGGCTGCTGTGGTCCACTCTGAGCCCGCAGGCCATCTGGCAGCGCCGCGACATCCTCTTTCAGATCTGCTACGGCATGTACGGCTTCATGGACCTGGTCTGCTTAGGTGAGCCTGCAGAATGACTTATCAGCAGAATGTAAAGAATAACCTCTAAACTCAACTTGACTTCATCTTGCACTTTTCATGCAAGCATGCATCCCAGTGCTTCAAAAACTAATTTAACCCTCATGTTGTCCTCGGGTCAAATTGACCTGTTGTCCTATATCAATGTTCTTTTTAATTCCCCAAAATAACATGATTGATTCCACACAACGCTCTTTGCCAAGTATAAATCTCTACTTTCATTAATTTTGGGGCGTCTTATTCAATTTTATAGCATTGTAAAACAAATGGAAGTGTTTTTGAAATAGTATTGAGTAAAAGTTGACATATTCCAGTCTGTGATTATCATCAACATCCATTCCTTTAATTTTAGTCTCAATAATTCCTAATTTCTGCTTTTCTAACTCAAACATTAGGTATAATTTCCTATAAATGAGGTTTATTGACCATAAATTCCAAAAATAACTGTAAAACTAAAGTTAATAAGTTAGTGTTACGTAGTGTTGAACATTGAGAAAAGCGTCAAAAGTGTTAAAAAAAGTTAAAAACAAAAGTGTTGATTTTGAATTTTGACGGGAAGACAACACGAGGGTTAAAACAACACAGATGAAAAACCAAAAAATGAACAAAAAATACAAAAACAGAGTAAAATAAACACTGGGGCTAAAAAATGATATGATCACCAATAATTAACACTTTATACTAATGCTATGACATTACTCCAATGTACTCCAATTACTTAATGCCAGATTAAAAAGATTTAAAATGTTTAAATACATAAAATACAGTTCTAAAATCAGAATGCACTTTCCCTGGTACTTTTATTGGACATATGAGAAACATTTAAAAGAGAGGACCTTAGTGATCTGGCTGAAATATAAAAGAAAATTGCTGGTGTATGGAGGAGCCAGTTCATTTTAATTGGTCAATAAAACTGTTAAACCTAACGTTTAAAAAACCTGGACAAATGGTTCAAACCTTATGGAAAACATTGATTTTGTTTGTGCAGTAGAAAACAAGATGATTCCCCCTTTTTTTCTCTCTGTATGGGTTACATAAGACAAAATCTATAGCACAGATGGAGTTTAGGAAGAGCACCAAAGTCACAGCTTGCATTTGTTGATTGGCATCAACTGCTTCATGAGTACTTCATGAGTACTTCATGAGTACTTCATTCACAGGCTGCTTGACTACCAGTTGATGGTACAGGAAAGAATATTTTGTGTTTTCTTCTCTCCTCTGTGACAGTGCACTGAATATCTTTGAGTTGTGGCCAAAACGAGACGTTTGAGGACGTCATCTTGAGCTTTTGGGAAACACTGGTTGACATTTTCTTACTGTTTCCTAACATTTTATAGACAAAACTAAATGATTAATTGAGAAAACAAATGGCCGAGTAATGGCCAATGAGAATTACATTAGTTGCAGCCCTACAGAAGTTGAAAACTTCTGAAAACGGGTTTAAAAGATGTTTAGGCTCATGTAGCCTTTGGTTCCAGAGAAGCATCCAACAAATACCCCTTTTATGGTTATGGGTTTTCCCATAACCTGCGTGCCGGAGTTCAGCCTTGAAAGTCAGGTTTGAGTTTAAGCATTGGCTTTTCCATCGTTCTGTTGAGTCATTCATAAAGATGTTTTCTGAAATGGAAGCAACCAGAAGCTGAGGATGATGAAGCATGTTGAAGAAAAAATGAGATGAATTACAATTCCTAATTCAGAAAATTTCCTCAAGCTTGACCTTCAGATCAGAGGTGCCCACATTCTTTCATATGAGGGGCCAAAGTGTATCTGGATGGAAACATAAATGTTGATGTTGAAGAATACCGCAATGCATAAAACTAGGATAAAGTACAGTACTTATTAGCTGCATACAATGTAAGTTTCATAGTCATTATGGTTAGGATTTTACAGCACTTATAAAAGGAGATAAGCATGAGCGTGTCAAATGCCACGGTGGGCCAAAACAAATAGAGCACAGGTCAAACATTGCCCGCAGGGCCCCAAAGTGGGCAGTCTAGGGGTTAAGGAAGCAAGCTTTGGAGCGGCAGGATAAAATCTGGGTGGGGAAAAGTGAAAGAGCAGTGCTTGTCCCTCATTACCACCACTGAGGTGCCCTTGAGCAAGGCCCTTAACCCCAACAGTGGAGCCAGCAGATCAGACTGGGGTGGTACTGGGCATCATGCAGGTATGAATGTGTAACTGTGTGAATGTGATCAGGTCAGTGTTGCAAATGAGAAGTTGTTCTCAATTGACTTACTTGGATAAATTAAGGTTAAAAAAAGAAAATATTTGACCATATCAGAGGATCAACATTCCCTTTATCTCCTTGTAACAGGCTTGATTGTCCACGAGGGGGCGGCGGTGTACAACGTCTTTATGCGCTGGCGGGCCGTCAACCTCCACTGGGATCTTAAGAGCTACGATAAAGCAAAAGACATGGAGGAGACGAGCACCGGCCATTCCTCATTGGTCCCCAGGACGCTATGGTTGCCTCTGGCCACCTTTGGGCCCAACGGGCACTTAAACTCCACCCAGCTGGGGCCGCAGCCATGGACCTGCCTCTGTTTGGCCCCCATCTGCCCCGGCCTGGTGCCCCAAAGCAGCCTCAGTCAGGACAGCGACTCAGGAGAGGTCGTCATTCGTGTGACATCGGTGTAACACCAGGCGGTATTTATGCAGGAACAAAGCTAAGATGGTTTTCACTTGGTGGTAACAATGGGCTTCCCTGGGCCGTTTATAATATTACACAATCTGTTCACTTGCAGTTTTTCCAAATGTTTTCCAATTGTATTGTTTGTCTTCTCTGGGGCGGGTCCTCAAAACAACAGTTAAATGAAGTCATGTGTGGTGTCGTTGCCTTTGTGTTTGATTCTTAGAAGAAACAAAGCACAGTCAGCAGTCACCTCTACCCTTTCTTTTTTCTAACCCTTGTGCAGTATTCAAGTCTCGTGGGATAGAAGTTAGTGACGAGAAAGATGATTAGATTTACATCTTGCGACCTTTTACATCCTCAAACATTCGTGATAGTAAGGTTAATAGATTCTGTACATGGTCAACATAGCCCTGTATATCTTACATTTGGCTGTTTTCCCCATTGAGCGATGGGCTTTGGCTGATTTGAGGCATCCGTGCTTGTTTGTGGAATATGTGGAGGCTTTCTGAAATAATCAGTTTCCCAGTGGTAATTATGACTGTGACATTAATGTGAACAAGTATTTATAGAATTTGCCACATGACATACACAGTCAAATAATGAATGAAACTTGACCTTGTGTTTAAGTGGAGGTCCTTAGGTCCTTGACTGAATGCCATGCTAATAGCCCAGTGAGGCTGTAAATACATTACACATCAGATAACAATTGTTGGACGGCTGTACAATTTTAAGATGCTTATCACTAGTGGTGCAATTTTTTTAAATTGTTTTTTATTGATCTAATCTGGGCATTGCGTTAAGACTCAATGCAAAGTGAATTTAAGTAATGGTACTATTGCACAATAACTCAATTTAACTAGCTCCAGGAAGCACAAATTAAACTGAGCTGTCCACCTTAACGTAAGGTGACAATTTAAACGTACCCCAAAGCTACAGGAGTCCGCCATGAGAAAACTGGAGCACGCTGAACTCACACACACCCCCCTCGGATTTGTTCAGGGATTTAAATTGGTCTGGTGTGGAGTCTGTTGACCGCTATCTCAGCTGGTTGGAAAAACACTTGACCAAAATTGGTGGGATAAAAAATGGGCATCTCATTGTCTGACGTACTGTAGTTATTAGCTTTCTAGCTACATCCATAAAGAATAGCGACAGAAAAACAGCCACAAAAATGGTGTCACGTGAGATCGGTGCTACTTAACAGGTTGTTGTCAGTAGATGAAGTAACTTCTAAATATTGTATATTGTGTTATGTTTGATCTACAAGAAAAACAAAGTTAGCTTTTCCTCGCAACCTCTACCACGGCCTCTGAGACCACTGAAAATGACAACCTAATCTCACATAAAGACGTGAAATGACCACAACCTTTTGACCACACATTACGTGGCGGCGGCAGAATTAAGCATCAGCACCATGGAAACAGGTTTGGGAAAAAAATCATTGTTTGGGCTAAAATAATAATGTGTAATATACGTGCATAAGGGACGATTATGAGAAGAGTATGTGACGCAGGCTATGTTCCTAGCTAAATCAAGTTTAACCCTTGTGTTGTCTTCCCAAAAATCAACACTTTTGACACAATACTTATTAACTTTAGTTTTAGTTATTTTTGGAATTTATGGTCAATAAAGCTCATTTATAGGAAATTATACCTAATGTTTGAGTTAGAAAAGCAGAAATTAGGAATTATTGAGACTAAAATTAAAGGAATGGATGTTGATGATAATCACAGACTGGAATATGTCAACTTTTACTCAATACTATTTCAAAAACACTTCCATTTGTTTTACAATGCTATAAAATTGAATAAGACGCTCCAAAATTAATGAAAGTAGAGAACATTGATATAGGAAAATGGGTCAATTTGACCCGAGGACAATATGAGGGTTAAATGGGTCAACGTTGACTCTTGATTTTACGCGGTGAAAGAACAGGACACGTGTTTGTTCAGAAATCAGCTAGCATGCACATGATGCTGAATAAGAATCAAAGGTGAAAACAGCCTCAGGGTAACTGTTGTAAGATGGATATACATTGCTAATATCTGTACTGTAGCCTTCATTGGCTGTTTTTGGCTAACTCGTGGACACTTTACCGTTAGCATGTTAACATGCTACATGCTACATGTTAACATTTGCAAGGATGACCATTCAAATTTCAACATTTTGACCTTAAAATGCAATTTTTAACCTAACGTTGAACATGTTAGCATGCTAACGCTGGGTTGTTTTAGAACTGTGCTGAAACTTTGTACATAGCTTTGAGTGTCAAACTAGACTCCAAAACTGCTGGACTATGAAGAGAGCTTTGCATCTTTATCACTGCGTTTCCATGGGATGAACATGCTTTATGTTTTGTACAAATGAAACCTACCTTGTCAAAGACCAGACCTTTCCCAACAAGTATTTAATGGACGGGGACGCAGGTTTCAGCGATTTTAGGAATTTAGCAAATAAGCACAAAACTGATTTGAATAACATTTTTAACTAGAGCCTCAGATTATTTGTGCTGTATAAATACAGCTTTTGAAAATCGTAGTTTTTTTCTGTCTGTATGGCATTCTGTTGAGCGTCCAGCGGCCAGTGGTGATTGGGTTGTGGGGTTTTGGGTTGGTTTGGCTTCTGTTCTCCACCCCGGGTCATTTAGGTTTAAAATTTGTTTTTGGTGCCTTATAGGCTGGGCGACGACGTCTCAAGCACAGAAATGACTTGAATGTGACCGTCGCTGTTGGCTGTATTTCTATTTCTTTTGAATGTAACATGGATGTGATGTATAAAGAATATTTATATACACAGAGAACAGTGTGGGTTATTTGGCTGATGACAAAATTAATAGAATGAAAGTGTGAAGTATGAGTGTGAAAATGCGAGTGGTAGTAGCCTCTTCACATCAAGACCCAATGGACTAAAGTGTAAGATGAGCTAATGTTGGTGAGTCCAATGGCAAAAGAAATTCTGTTTATTATGATGGAATTAGATCTGTGGAAATGCCCACAGTACTAATTGAGACAAAGATCTTGGGCATATAGGATCTTTTGGTTCATTTTGTAAAATAAAAAAATGAGTTTGATGAAATCTTAAGAGCAGACACTGTAAATAACGGCTGTGAAATCTCCAGTTATTTCCTTTAGATTTCACAGTAACATTACTGTATATGATTTTTACAGTAGAATGCTGTAAAGTTACATTACAACCTTGTCGCCATGACATCACAGTAGTCAAAGCATTACTGTAAAAAAAATTACAATATAGCCACTATAGTACTGTGAATAGTAAAGTGATCTACTCTACTAATCTACTAATTACTATCTACTAATCTAAGTAATCTACTTCTTCCCCGAGGCCTCCTCCCAGCTGGATGTGCCTGGACCACCTCCCTAGGGAGCCCCCCAGGAGCCATCCTTACCAGATGCCCGAACCACCTCAACTGGCTCCTTTCGACGTGAAGGAGCAGCGGCTCTACTCCGAGCTCCTCTCGGATGACTGAGCTTCTCACCCTATCTCTAAGGGAGACGCCAGCCACCCTCCTGAGGAAACCCATTTCGGCCGCCTGTACCCTGGATCTCGTTCTTTTGGTCATGACCCAGCCTTCATGACCATAGGTGAGGGTAGGAACGAAAATTGCCCGGTAGATCGAGAGCTTTGCCTTCTGGCTCAGCTCCCTTTTCATCACAACGGTGCGATAAACAGAATGTAATACCGCACCAGCTGCTCCGATTCTCCGACCAATCTCACGCTCCATGGTCCCCTCACTCGCGAACAAGACCCCAAGATACTTAAACTCCTTCACTTGGGGTAAGGACTCACTCCCTACCTGAAGAAGGCACTCCATCGGTTTCTTGCTGAGAACCATGGCTTCAGATTTAGAGGTGCTGATCCTCATCCCAGCCGCTTCACACTTGGCTGCGAACCGATCCAGTGAGTGCTGAAGGTCAAAGGCCCAACCCTCCTTTCCAGCACCTTGGAGTAGACTTTACCAGGGAGGCTGAGAAGTGCGATACTACACACACCCTCTCGTCCCCCTTTTTGATGAGGGGATCCACGACCCCGGTCTGCCACTCCTTAGGCACCGTCCCAGACTTCCACGCAATGTTGAAGAGGCGTGTCAACCAAGACTTCCCCTCCACACCCAGAGCTTTCAGCATTTCTGGACTGATCTCATCAATCCCTGGGGCTTTGCCGCTGTGGAGTTGTTTTACTACCTCAGCGACTTCCACCAGGGAAATTGATGACAATCCCCCATCATCCTCCAGCTCTGCCTCTACCACAGAGGGCATGTCAGCTGGATTTAGGAGTTCCTCAAAGTGCTCCTTCCACCGCTCTATTACCTCCCCAGTTGAGGTCAACAACGTCCCATCCTTACTGTAAACAGCTTGGATGATTCCTCGCTTCCCCCTCTTGAGGTGGCGAACGGTTTTCCAGAAGCACCTTGGTGCCGACCGAAAATCCTTCTCCATGTCTTCTCCGAACTTCTCCCACACCCGCTGCTTTGCCTCTGTCACGGGCCCGTCGGTGCCTTGCAACTGCCTCCGGAGTCCTCCGGGATAACATATCCCGGAAGGACTCCTTCTTCAGTCGGACGGCTTCCCTGACCACCGGTGTCCACCAGGGTGTTCGTGGGTTACCGCCCCTTAAGGCACCTAAGACCACAGTTCGCTGCTGCAGCTTTAGCAATGGAAACTTTGAACATTGTCCACTTAGGTTCAATGCCCCCAGCCTCCACAGGGATGCCCGAAAAGCTCCGCCGGAGGTGTGAGTTAAAAGTCCGTCGGACAGGGGCCTCCTCCAGACGTTCCCAATTTACCCGCACTACGCGTTTGGGCTTACCAGGTCTGTCCCGAGTCTTCCCCCACCGCCTGACCCAACTCACCACCAGATGGTGATCAGTTGACAGCTCTGCCCCTCTCTTCACCCGAGTGTCCAAAACATACGGCCTCAGATCAGATGAAACAATTATAAAATCGATCATTGACCTTTGGCCTAGGGTGCTCTGGTACCACGTACACTTATGAGCCTCCCTATGTTCGAACATGGTGTTTGTTATGACTAGCACAGAAGTCCAACAACAGACAACCACTCTGGTTTAGATCAGGGACCCGTTCCTCCCAATCACGCCTCTCCAAGTATCTCCATCATCACCCATGTGTGCGTTGAAGTCCCCCAGCAGAACTATGGAGTCCCCTACTGGAGCCCCATACAGGACTCCATTCAAGGTCTCCAAGAAGGCCGAATACTCCGAACTCTTGTTTGGTGCAAATGCACAAACAGTCAGAGTTCTCCCCCCCCCCCCATCACCCGCAGGCGTAGGGAGGCGACCCTCTCGTCCACCGGGGTAAACTCCAACGCAGCGGCGCTCAGCCGGGGGTTTGTGAGTATCCCCACACCCGCCCGGCGCCTCACACCATGGGCAATTCCGGAGTAGGACAGAGTCCAACCCCTATCCAGGAGTACGGTTCCAGAACCGAGACTGTGCGTAGAGGTAAGCCCCACCAGCTCTAACACAAGTTCTGGCTCCTTCCCCCACAGAGAGGTGACATTCCACGTCCCCAGAGCCAGCCTCTGCCGCCCGGGTCTGGTCCGTCGAAGCCCCTGACCGTCATATCGTGAGTTATCTCAGGATACTTTACAGATAGAGTAAGCCACACTCTAATTTATAGAGACCCAAAAATAGTGTAAAAGTAGTATAAAATAAGAAATTGTTACAGTGAATGCAATTTTGGACCAAATATGTAATCATTTATTGTTAGAATCATCCTTAAAATACATAACACAGCTAATGCAGATTTAAAAGAAACAAGATACCAGTATACAACAGATTTGTAGAGAAAAATACAAAAACAAGAATTTTAATCTTGAGAAAATCTCCATGTGGTCATCAGGCAAAGACTTACAGTATAAAATGTACAGCCGCGTGATTATATCATATACAGTATATATATTTATATAACATTGCACATTATACCAAAAAGAAACCACAAGTGGAAAACAAAATAAGTGTACATAATATACAACAAGGCACTGTGGAAGAAACCTGCACACACATCTTTGGAGGGATCTGCCGCCTGCGGAGCTCCAGTGAAATGTTGTAGGAATGTTACACTGCAAAAAGTGCAACTAAGCAAGTCATCCAAACTGAATTCTGATAAACGCCAGCACTTACATCTCGTAAAGTTTAATCATTGCAGTTTGACTTACTTAAAGGGTCATTGCGTACTGTTTAAAAGCCATATACAGTAGACAATAACATGCTTCATTAGGAACGTTTTGACCAAAATGACTTTGTCTTTCAGTCATGTTTTGAGGCTTTTGGTGCATTTAAGTGCTTACAGGTGCGGGAAAACACATAGAGGTAGTCTATATCCTTGACGTTTCATTTCCGCGATTGCTCCGGAAAATCCGCCGGATTTCACTCATTTAGGCCGGATATCCGTTACCTTGGGCTTCCTTTGTGTCTACATTTTAAACTCCAATGGATTTCTGAGGACTAGGGTTAACTGCTCCTCAGAAATCTGCAGGGTGAATCCAGTCAGCTAGCTAGACTATAGTAGCAACTGCAGGGGTAGCCAGACCCTCTTCCGGCTCACTTTGGAGTAGGGTCTGGCAAAGGGAGACCACGTATAGGCAAACAAGGACCATCTATGGTCAAAACAGAAGAATGATTTTTTATATCCTGGTATGCAGGTTTTTACTTTTTCTCAGAACTCTCCAAACATTAAGAAAAATAATATTGAAGTACATTAAGTAGGTGACTGCAGGCATTTTTTAATAGCAGCCAGTTGTTTAGTGGCTTGACAACAATGTTTTTTAACAAGTTCCTGAATACAATTAAGAGTGGGTGAAATGTAGTTTGATTTAGTTTATGGACTGAATAATCAGACAAGGAAGTTAGATTTTGGCAAATCCAAATCATCTTGCAGCAAAGATTTCCTCCAGGCACAACCTTAGTTCTTTTAGGAACCATGTTCAATCCGAAACCATTCTCAAAACCCATCTGCAACAACGATCTCTCCAGTGTCTTGTAGCCGTGTAAGTTTTGTTTTCAATTTGGCTAAGAACTAGTCAAGCTACAGCATTAGGGCGTGTTGACTTAGAAAGCGAATGTGATAAAATTGCTGCTTTTCGGGAGTGAACAGCGTCCAATCTGAGAGGCAGATCACTGGCACGTTGCAATGAGTTCACGGGGCTTACGCAGAAAACTATGGCTGCAGGGATGTTATGACATATGCCTTTGCTATTAAACTAATGTGATATGTTACAAGAAAACCATTTTTGAGTTTAGCTTGAATGACTTGCATAGCTGGACAGATTCTGCAGTGCAAAAGTACATTAAGGGAACATGGGAGCACCTTCCAGATTCTGGAACAAGAGTGGCATCGATAAGACAAAATCAGATTTGAGTGTAGTTCTTCCTGCTTTAGTTTAAACAGGCACTTGTGGGAACTTTTGAAATTATCAGCAAATCAATCCAAAACAATCAATCACAAACTTGAAATGCTTAAGATGAATACAGTTGCATACTATTTACAGTGAACAGGTCTGTATAGGTCAAGTTCCAGAGTTCTTTAAAGCAGAGGACAAGTCTTTAACTATTTTCTTCATCTTCTCTGCTTTTGTTTTTTTACGTTCCGACACATAGACACACGCCTCTTAAAACTCACACATAGACACAGCCACACATACAAAAACCTCAGTAACAAATAGCCCCATCCTGCATCAACAATCCTTGTGTTGTCACAGTACATTAGCATCAGGTAGAACTGAACAGTTTTATTCCAAAACAAGACACATGCCCACTTGTGGAGAAAACTCGGACTAAATGAGAATTGATTGAGAAGATAAGGTTGGGCTAAACCTTCTTTGGTCTGAGAAACAATGGAAAAGTTGCATTGTCAGAGGAACATTTTGATAAATTGTTCCAGTCGTATATTTGTGTCGTCAAATTACTAAATTAACAGTCTTCATTTCATTTGTTCTTGTTGGTGCTATGGGCCACTTGATTTGATGCTTATATTTTGATATTGAACTTGGATACATGGATAAATATCTGGGTTTTGCTGTTGAACGCAACATTGTGTTATCTCAGACCATCCTTTCCATGCATTTGTTAAAGGTCCCATCACATGGTGCTCTTTGGATGCTTTTATATAGACCTTAGTGGTCCCCTAATACTGTATCTGAAGTCTCTTTTATATAGACCTTAGTGGTCCCTGATACTGTATCTGAAGTCTTTTATATAGACCTTAGTGGTCCCCTAATACTATATCTGAAGTCTTTTATATAGACCTTAGTGGTCCCCTAATACTGTATCTGAAGTCTCTTTCCCAAAATCCAGCCTTGGTGCAGAATTCCAGCCACTAGAGCCAGTCCCACAATGAGCTTTTCTTAGTATGTGCCATTTCTGAGCTTTTGAGGAGGAGAGAGGGGGGGTGTGGCCTTGACCAACTGCCACTTTGCCCATTTGAAAGCCATGATGTCTCTCTCTCATGGGTGGGCCAAATTCTCTGGGCGGGCAAAGAAGAGAAAGGGGAGGTAACCTTTCTCCTTATGACCTCATAAGGAGATCGGCCCATCTTAGCTTCCATTTTCTCAAAGGCAGAGCAGGATACCCAGGGCTCAGTTTACACCTATCACCATTTCTAGCCACTGGGGGCATAGGCAGGCTGGGGGAACTTATATTAATGTTAAGAAACCTCATAAAGTGAAACTTTCATGCCATGGGACCTTTAAGGGATAACAAACACTGTGTTTCTTTTAAGGTTCTGATCTATCAGAAGTGGCTGTTTATTGTTATGGAATAAAACCCAAAAAAAACTTACGTGAGCTAGTTAACATTAAGAGCATTGTGGTTTGTCTTCAGCATTCACAGAGTCAGTCTGACATGTCAAATGTACGAGCTGCTTTCCCCCAGAGCGCAGAGGATGGGCGTCCATCCATGGCCTGCTGCAACTACGCTTGACGCTCTGCGGCACCGCGGTAAGTTGCCATAAGGCAAAAGATTAAAGGGCGGAGTTCACCAGGCGGTACACTGGCTGCCGTGGCTGCTGACGGACTGACAGTTGCTGTAGCGCTTTTTGACAATCATGCTGATGTAGGCCTTCATCAGCTTGGCGATGTCCATGACCTGCAGCGGAGAGGAAGAGGAGTGTTCATAAAGTGCATGATAGTTCAAGATTAAAAGGTTGGTGTTTCATTTCATTTGTTCATGCCTTTCTAAATGTGTGAGGATTTATGATTTTAAGGCTTAGTCACTTGAGCATTAATGGAATTTTGAAACAAATTAATTTAAATGTAAACACTGCTAGGATGGATTTGCTTGCCGAGGTAAATTGCTACAGTGCTTTATTGTTTGTGTGTCAGTGACTTGACAATGCTGAGGTTACCCAACATTCAAAAATGAAACAAACAATTTATTTTCTTGTACAAACCATTTGCGTTTCAAAGACCAGCTCTCGGCCCTCAACTGCGATCTTGTAGGCGTTGGCTAGTGGAGCGCCGAAGGAGAGAATCTGTTCATACGGGAAAACCTCCAGAGGCCACGGCTCTCCTCGTTTGTACACCGATATTGCCTCCCGGCTCACGCCCAACCACAGTTCGAAGGGGAATGCTCCGTCCCGACACTAAATGACAAGCAGGAACAACAGGCATGATGGCTGACCTTTCTTACACTTTTGGTTTTAAATTTAAACTTGAAATGGTAGAACATGAAATCAGCGAGCAGACTGAGAAAAAAAGAAGAAAAATCATTTCTGTCCTCACCTCCACGTTGAACAGCGTGGATCCGTATCCCTGCCACTCCTTCGCCACAGCCATGTATTTGACCATGGCCTGCTCCTGGTTCATCCCCTGCAGCTTCTTCCACTTGTCCATCACGCTGGTTCTCACAGCCGCCGCCTCCTCCCTCATCCACGCCTCCAGGCTGTTCTCCTCCTCCAGCTTCTGTCGACTCAGCGAGCCGCTCCTGAAGCTCCGCCTCAGCGTTCCCTCCAGGAAGCTTGAGCGCTTCCTCTCCGAAGTCCCCGAGCGGTCGGCCACCGAGCCAGAGCCCGGAGCGAACGTCTTGGCAGAATTCTGCACCCGGGCCCGCAACCGCGCCATGGGGAACACCTGGGACATCTCGGGGATGGTGGCCTGGGAGCTGTGATCTCCCTGGAGGTACTGAAGTCTGAGTGCAGCCAGGAACTGAAGTGTCTCCTCAGGGCCCGGATACTGACCGCGAATGACCGCTTCGTGGGCCTGCAGACAAAGAAAATTTAAGATAAAGAAAGCTTCGAGAACAACTGCCTCAGTAAGTTATATTTTGTCCAAAACTGCCATGTTGAAGCATCAATACATGACATAAAGGACTCCAAGACATTTGATTTATTATACACTGAGATTTGTTATACTACACCTTGGTATAGGTGCAATACCAAAAACATTGCTTTGAGGATTTTATATTTAATAAAAGAAGCTCAAATGCATCGGTGTTTGTATCAACAAAAGTTTTTTTTTTTTAAATACTAGACAATGTTGACCTACTTCATTGTAAAAGAAAAGAAACAGAAAAAAGTTTAATACCTAATGAGTTTTGATTGACTTAACCCTTGTGTTGTCTTTCCCGTCAACAATGAAAAAAACAAAACGTTTTGGTCACCTTTTGTGACATTTTTATCACTTTTTCAATGTTGCGGGTGCTTTATTTTGATTTTTCCAAAGTTTTTTGATATTTTAATGTTGACAACACTATTTTCTTTTTCCAATTCATGGTCAAGAAACATTTATATGAAATTATATCATTTTTTTATCTTTTGTCAAAGTTTTTTTGGGGGGGAAATAAAACCCAAAATTCAATCAAGTAGTGAACTGATCCTTCGTTTTAACTTGGAAGAAGCGTTATATGGAACCATCCATGTAATATTTGGACAATTTGGATGAAAGAATCACAAATTTCTGATGTAGAAACTAACAATGTTCCCATTAATGAAATTTAAAAATCTATTGCATGAAATGAAATGATAGAAAGACAAAACTGGTTAGAAAAAGAAAACACTAATCTGAAACAGCATTGTGTCAATTATTAAATATCTCTTAGAGCTGGAACTATTAGCCAATTAATAATGTCAATCAACAGAAAATTAAAGTCTTGTAATGTACCATGACAAATTATATATTTTTGGAATCCTGGTTGGACAAGATAAGGAATTTAGATTCTGTGATTGTTACTTCTTAAGATAATTAATAGAATATGTTTTATTCCAAACAAAAACAGTAAATTACTAAGTAAGAGATGATGGCTCTACACAGAAGGAAAATGCTTTAAATTTAAAGTTTTGAGTTGGATCTTACCTGTTCGAACATGAAGGCAAACTCCACGCTGTCTTTGGGAACGTTGTCAGTGTCCAAGAAGCAGTAGAGCTTGAAGTAAAACTTCCAGCCCGTGTTGTTTTCGTCTTGGCTGGCTGAAAGCCTGCAGACCAGAGAGACGGTTCATGAAGAGCATTGTTCTGCTTCAGACAAAAAAAAAACACAACCCATACTCTAACAACGCTCTTAGATGCTTACTTTTCAAACTTGGCGAGCACGTCGGCCACCACCGTGCGGCTCTCGATGGCTTTCTCTGTGGTGTCGTTCTGTTCAAACAAGGCGAACATGTTCCTGCTGTCCTCCATGGCCAGGCCTCGGATCAGCTTCTCCACCACCTGGAGCACACACAGAATGAGATACATGCAACTAAAATGTGTAGATCAGATGAGATCAAACTATTTAAATAATGACAGACACCAAGATTTCTGACCAAAAAGTATTCCAAAAAAGTGGAATGTAAACTAAAATGTGAACTGTACTTCTAAGAGCATTGTTAGGTAACCTTCTCATACCTTAACACCTTTTAACACACATGACTCTAAACCAGAGGTGGGTAGTAACGAGTTACATTTACTTGAGTAAGTTTTTGAAACAATTGTACTTCTAGGAGTAGTTTTAAATCACTATACTTGTACTTGAGTAGATTAGTGAAGAAGAAGCTGTACTCTTACTCCGCTACATCAGGCTACAATGAGCTCCTTACTTTTCTTTTTACCTCTTTGGTATTCTACGCGTCATCGTTTTTACCCCAGCGTACGTCTCATTTTAATGTTTTATTTTGAGAGAAAGAGAGAGTCTTCCGCTGAAGGCTCTACCATGTGACTGTGTTCCACCAATCAAACGTCGTCGTGCAGTCACGTGACCATACTCGATCTCAGCGGCGGGACAGGTTAGCTTTACAGTCGTAGCAAAACAAAGATGTCAGAATCAACCGTCGCCAAGGCAACACAGACGAGGAGGAACCCCCCCGGCCTCATAGTGAAAGCATGGTTACCTTTTAGTTAAAGTGGTAACAGCAGCTACATTGTGCTGCGTTTAGTGTCAACCAAAACAAACGGACATGTGAGCGTCCAACAACTCAACATCTAACCTGAGGAGACGTAGCGGTAGTTTTAGTTGTTGCTGTGGAGAGGTGGATGTTTGTCTTTTAGGTTACATACAGGATGTTTAACATGCAGTATCCATCCAAATCTGATGTGACAAGTCTCTCAATTAAGCTATTTTGTAATTAATAAATTAATTTTAATTTATTTTATTGATTGGATGAACTATAATTTGCCTAAAGATGATTATTTTGTATTTTTGTCTGTCTGTTGAGTAACGTCTGATTTATTTCTTAACACAAGCATCAACCAGTTACTCACTACTTGAGTAGTTTTTTCATCAAGCATTTTTTTACTCTTACTTAAGTAATTATTTGGATGACTACTTTTACTTTTACTTGAGTCAAATATTTGGCTACTCCACCCACCTCTGCTCTAAACAGGACTATTCATTCTAGACACATAGAAAGTGATGAGATTATGTTGAATACTGGTTCCTGTCACCCACCTCTCCGGCTGTTGTGTGTGAGTTGATGGTGATCTTGCATGAGCCTCCTCCGTGGCAATGGACGGTGGTGCTCATGTCCTGCTGGGCAACGATGGCACGGATCTCCTCCTGTGACGGGATGTTCTCCCTGGCTCGAGTCTTCTTGAGGGAGTCGAGGGCAAAGGCGGCGTAACGATCCATCTCCGAGCCGGGGAAGAGCTCTCGAGTCCTGTGGAGAGAGTCATTTGGATTGGAACATTAAGGTAAGGCAAAGGTAATTTATTTATATAGTGCCGTTCAACCGCAAATGCAATTCAAAGTGCTTTGCATAAGCATGCACACATAGCAATTTCAAAGACTTTAAAGCATAGTTTATGCGTAGGTGTCACCATCTCTGAATGATCTCAGGAAAAGCAATGTCAAAAAGAAAAGTTTTAATATGCTCATATTATGTTCATTTTGAGGTTATATTAGAATTGGTTTACATGGTTTAATTTTCAAAAAACACCATAATTTTGTTGTAATTTACATTGCTGCAGCTCCTCTTTTCACCCTGTGTGTTCTGTTTTAGCTACAGAGTGAGACATCACACTTCCATCTGTTCCTGACAGTACCTAGGTAAGGACTACTAGCCAGTCAGAAGCAGAGTATGAGGGCCCTGACAGTACCTAGGTAAGGACTACTAGCCAGTCAGAAGCAGAGTATGAGGACCCTGACAGTACCTAGGTAAGGACTACTAGCCAGTCAGAAGCAGAGTATGAGGGCCCTGACAGTACCTAGGTAAGGACTACTAGCCAGTCAGAAGCAGAGTATGAGGGCCCTGACAGTACCTAGGTAAGGACTACTAGCCAGTCAGGAGCAGAGTATGAGGGCCCTGACAGTACCTAGTACCTTTGGGGTTTTTCACTTTGTAAACCTATTACATACACAAAAAGATATATAACACAATAAAGGAAAGGGGAAAAGCCAAAAAGCATAATATGAGCACTTTAAGTCTTGCTTTAAAAGAACATAGGGTTGGGGCAGATCGGAAGTGTTCAAAAATCTTAAATGTTCAATTAAGTGTAAATTAAGATAAAAATGAAACCTGTAGGTTAATCTTAAAAGAAACATTTGTTGTGTCCCCAAACACCTTTTTTTCTGGAGACACAAACCGTCTATAAACATGGCAATCAATACCTCTTAAGGTGGAACTTGAGGTATCTGAGGATGCTCCTGGTGGGGATGAAGGTGCAGGACATGCAGGCCAGGATCTTCCAGCTGCAGAGGTTCGCCGGGCTGCCAGGCTGCTGCGGCCGCGTCGTCTGCTTGACCAGCTGGCAGTAGAGCTCGTCCCGCAGCTGTTTGAGCTCTTGGCCGGTCTGCAGGATGCCCTGGATGATGGGCACCGGGTCGGCCACGCCCTCCAGGTGCTGCAGAGAGCTGAAGACTTTGAGGGCTTCGTCCTGCAGCGTCGTGTAGCTTCTGCTTCTCAGAGCTGAGCCGGGCAGAGAGAAGAAAATAGAATAGAAAGCCTTTATTGTCATTACACACAAGTGCAGTACCTGTGCAGGTGTTGCAGACTGCCCACAGAGCTGAAGCAGAGCCAAAGTAGCACACCTTTTAATAATTAACTTTATCGGTTATCTGTAAAATGAAACACCGATACAGATAATCTGCAAACTGCCAAATATCGGGCCCGATAATCGGCCAATTATTGATCGGTAAAAGAGGAAATGTGCAAGATCGGATGTCATCAAAAGACCAAAATCTAAAGATACGAATATGAAAATGCAAACAGAGCATGATTTAAAAAATTAAATGACAGTGACACCATGTAATAGTAATATGAAGAGGGAATATGCAGTGATGCTTAAAGAAAACCTGGGTAAGTGTATCATCTGTTTCTGTTTGTATGTGTGTGTGTGTGTGTGTGTGTGTGTGACTGACCGGTGTGGTGGATGTCTCCGTAGGGCAGCGGCAGCAGCGGCGAGTGCAGCAGGTGGTGGCTGTAGCGGAGGATGGGGTTCCTCTTGTAGATCTGCTCCACCACCTCCGAGTTCAGACAGTTCTCCTGCAGAGAGCAGAGATTCAGAACAATGCTCTGCTTTGATTTTTCTTGACATGCTATACTATTATCCTTTTTATGACTTTTTTAAAAATTTAATACCAAGCATTTTTTAATGTTCTCATATACTTATTGACCCATATTATTTGTCCATCAGTCTGACTTTAGACTCTTATCTGGAGCGTGCAGCCGGGGTATATACCATTATAGTATCTTAGACGTGGGACCCGATCATCAATCATTTTTAATGTCATCATCATTCTGTGTGAAATGTAAATGCTTAAAAAATGTATACTGACATGTTTACATTTTTTTACGATGTATTAAGATTTTTTTTTATTATATACTATGACTTTTGTTAACCCTCCTGTTATCCTCAGGTCAAATTTGCCCCCTTTAAAAAACATCTATATCTGAAATATGGGTTTCTTTTTAACCAAATTACCACAAAAAATGGATTGGATTCCTTACAACTCTCTTTGAAAATACAATTGATCACTTTCATTCCTCTGATCTTAACTATTAGTCAAAATAATTCACAATTTCTGCTTTTTAGGTATAATTCAATATAAATGAGGGTTATTGAGCATGAATTCCAAAAAATAGTGTAAAACTAGTGGTAGTAAGGTGGTGTTGGTGAAAACTAAAAAAAAGTCTAAAAAAGGGACGAAAATGTCAAATCTTTGTCCGTTTTTGACCCGGAAGGACAACACAAGGGTTAACTGCCTTATGACATACTTTACAATGATTTTTGAAGGATTTTTCCTGACGTAATATACTATGACTCTTTTAAATCCCAATTTATTTGTCTATATTTGTCTTAAAGTTAAATAATCAGTCAATTAACTGGCAGGATATGTTGGGTGAAAACTGGAGGGAGAGTGAAATAGCAAATCTTTAATAGTGTCCCGGTGTATCTCATGCTGTTAAAACCGTTTTTTAAAGATAAATATGACTGTTGACTCTAAAATGATCGTTTTCTGCAGTAATTAGTCTGTATCGCCCTCTTTAAGCGTCTGGTGGGACGACATGGACGGAGCTGATGGAAGTCTCCGTCAGCTTTACGCTGAGACGTGTCCTACCTTGATGTCCTGGATCAGCTGCTGGGTCGGCGTGTCGATGGGAGCTTTGGCGTCGATGACGTTCTGGATGGCGGTGGCCCAACGCGTGGCCTCGTTCAGAAGCTTACAGTAGAGACGGTACGAGTGTTTACGGCCGTACACGATCACGTTCCAGTAGCCTGTCAGGAGGGGGACAGCAAGAAGAGGAAGAAATGAGTCATGGTCAACGACATTGCTATTGTTACGGACTGCGAGAAAAGATATGAGGGCAAAAATAAAGTACCTTATGATTAAATTAATTCATTTCGGCAAATTTAAAGGTGCTTTAAGTGATGTTGGGTGATGTCACTTGTTGTTGACGTTCAAAGTATTGTCACACAAAATGGAGGCTAATTTCACCCATCCCTCCTCCTCATCCTGTCCCCTCCCCCTCCCTTCTGGGCACCAACACCCCCAACCCCAACCCCCAAATCCTTCTTGTTGGTTATTGGCTGTTTGGTGGTGCAGGTTTGTTTTTGTTGCCGTTGACAACAGAGCCCCCGTTTTTTACAGTGTGTTCAGGGCACAGGCAGCTCAATAGGGAGGAGATGTTTGCTGTATGTGAAAAAAAAAGTGTGACATCACTCAGAGCACCTTTAATCTCACTTTACTTGATTCCTATTCTGCCGTCTTGCATGTGTACTTTAACTCTATTTCCTTTTCTCACCGGTGTCTCTGAAGACCTTCTCGTCCGGCTGGATCACCGAGCAGAGACTGTTCAGCACCAGCGTTCCCAGCTTCAGGGCGTTACGTTCGGAGCTCTTATAGTAGTCCAGGGAATTGTGGGTCAGCAGGAACCAGCGCTTCTTCAGCTTCAGCGAGGCTTTGGTGCTGTTCTTAATCTCTTTGAGCAACCAGCCTGGTGGAAATAAAGGAATCAGATGATTGAGTTGCTAGAATTGTGTGTCATTACAAAAGGTGAACAGTCAGCCCGACACAACAGCAAATATTTCCCAAATTAATGAATGTTATTGTGCTAAAACCTGCAAGAATTTCATTCTTTTGAGCGTAATTAACTAGACATTTTTCTGTCAAGTTTTTGTTGTTTGTACTGCCTTTTTAAATTCAGAAAAATGCTTAAATCTTTGATGGAGTTTGGTGTAAGCTAGAGCTGGAAAAAAATCAAATATCACAATTTTTTTTACCAAATACATCAATGTTAAATATTGCAGCGATACTGTAGGCTTGACAACTGGTGCTTTCACAAAATATTTATATAATCATTTATATAATATAATCATCAGTAATGTGGATACATTGACAAAGTGGGTAAAGGCAGATAATAAAACAGCTAGTAAGTCTGATAAGTTCAGAAAATGACATCACTTTGCTGTAACGCAGCCTGTAGAACCATTAAAAGACAAGACTTGTGTCATATCCCGATATTACGATACCCCAAATTTGAGACAATATCTAGTCTCATATTGGAAGTCTGGGCAATGAGTAATGAAAATGGCCCAACTTGAAGGGCGGCATGCATTTGAAAATCTCACTGCACGCAATCACGACCAATCACAAAAACACACGGGGTGACGTATCCAGAGCCCCGTACGCTTAGCCACCGGCGGAGCTAACTGGTAGAATAAACCGTCGTCATCTGTTTAGCCGCCTCTGGCCCCGCCTACATCAGATACACCGATGTGATTGGTGCAGCTCGGCTACCGGGGCATAGTTAATGAGCATTAATACTCAATGCCAGAGTATCACTGAGCAAATTCAAATTGTGCTCTCACGAGAACCTTACTGGGTAGTCTCATACATCGGTAAAGATATAATATCAACTGCTGTGTTTGTTGCTCTGCAGCTGTAAACCTTTTTGTCTAAATGCATTGTGGGATAGACTCCAGCCCCTCGAGCCACCCTCACAGGGCACGGAGAGCAGAGGGGCGTTGCGTCGTCACCTCGGATGATGAACTCCTGGCCGTCGACGCGCGTGTCTCCCTTGGAGCGCTGCAGCAGAGTGATCCAGTGGTGCATCTCCTCGGGCGTGTCGGCGTTGCAGTGCAGCACGCGGTTCGCCGTGATCATGACGAAGGAGTTCGGCCTGTGGCGGGTAAAAAAATGCAGTTCAATGGTGAGAAGAAGACAAAAGTGTCAAATACTTCGAAAAAAACGACAGTAGAATTAACTAAATCTTTGTAACTGAAAAATATTTTGCAAAAAATGTCACATACCGCCTGCAGTCCTCCAAAGAACCCCTAGGGGTACACACACCCCCGTTTGTGAAACGGTGCTCTAGTCGCTCCATTTCAAATTAAAATTAAATGTACTGTGCGTTGAGTTATAAATGACTTTTCTCTGCTGCTTCTAGATTTTAGAGACCTTTCCTTTTGTGATTTTGCAGAGCATTTAAAAATATATAGTATATTGCAGCACTCAGTGACAGAATACCATATAAGCAAACATGAGCTTTTGCAACTATTGAGGGTTTTTAAACCGAATGAACCATTAAAAGCAGCATCAGACTGCTTTAATCCAACAGACACTTTCTGGCTCCTACTCGTTGCCATAGTGTGTAAAACAGAGTGCAGCAGTGCACAAAGAGAAGAGCCAGAGCCGTGACGTGATGTTCGATGCAGGTTCTCACCTCTCTGGATTATCTGATGCACAGACTGAATCGATCATCCCCACATCCAACGTGCCCTGAAGGGACAGAGGGAGGTTTAGTGACAGTGTTCAGGGATTGGATAATGAGACTGACCTTTTTCTGCCCTGTGGAAACCAATTATCACATGCACGTGCACACACACACACACACACACACACACACACACACACACACACACACACACACACACACAGGGGTAAAAGCAGCAAAGTGTTTACTCCAAGGTACAACACTTAAAGGTCCCATGTCATGAAAATGCCACTTGACGAGATGAGATTTTTTTAACATTAATATGAGTCCCCCAGCCTGCCTATGGCCCCCCAGAGGCTAGAAATGGAGATATGTGTAAACCGAGCCCTGGGTATCCTGCTCTGTCTTTGAGAAAATGAAAGCTCAGATGTAAAAGAGACTTCAGATACAGCATTAGGGACCACTAAGGTCTATATAAAGAGACTTCAGATACAGTATTAGGGACCACTAAGGTCTATATAAAAGAGACTTCAGATACAGTATCAGGGGACCACTAAGGTCTATATAAAAGAGACTTCAGATACAGTATTAGGGGACCACTAAGGTCTATATAAAAGAGACTTCAGATACAGTAATAGGGGACCACTAAGGTCTATATAAAGAGACTTCAGATACAGTATTAGGGGACCACTAAGGTCTATATAAAAGAGACTTCAGATACAGTATTAGGGACCACTAAGGTCTATATAAAGAGACTTCAGATACAGTATTAGGGGACCACTAAGGTCTATATAAAAGAGACTTCAGATACAGTATTAGGGACCACTAAGGTCTATATAAAAGAGACTTCAGATACAGTATTAGGGGACCACTAAGGTCTATATAAAAGAGACTTCAGATACAGTATTAGGGGACCACTAAGGTCTATATAAAAGAGACTTCAGATACAGTATTAGGGACCACTAAGGTCTATATAAAAGAGACTTCAGATACAGTATTAGGGACCACTAAGGTCTATATAAAAGAGACTTCAGATACAGTATTAGGGACCACTAAGGTCTATATAAAAGAGACTTCAGATACAGTATTAGGGACCACTAAGGTCTATATAAAAGAGACTTCAGATACAGTATTAGAGGACCACTAAGGTCTATATAAAAGAGACTTCAGATACAGTATTAGGGGACCACTAAGGTCTATATAAAAGAAACTTCAGATACAGTATTAGAGGACCACTAAGGTCTATATAAAAGAGACTTCAGATACAGTATTAGGGGACCACTAAGGTCTATATAAAAGAGACTTCAGATACAGTATTAGGGGACCACTAAGGTCTATATAAAAGCATTCAAAAAGCAGCATGTCATGGGACCTTTAAAACATAGAATTTCCAATACATCCGTGTTTGTTGGTTCAACACAAAAGACTACATCAACACTATATAAATCAAACTTTTTTTATAAATCTAAAAGTGTGTTCAGATTGATTGTTGAGTGAATTTTAAAAAGGCACAAATCAAACCAAGTTAGTGGAAAGAGAACAAAAGAAGCAGATGTATCCATGAATTGAGATGTATTCAGTGCCACTTGTTTCTGGGCTACTTCTGAAGCTATAAAAAGAACGAGTGTGACCAATATGAAAAAATGTTTTTCTTTCTAAAAACCTTCCAGCTCAGCGTACAATATTACAACTCCACTTCCCAGAGTGCTTTGCTTCCACCCCTGCAGGACTCACCACAGCATTCTGGGGGTTGGCCTGCTCATCGTGCATCTCTCTGATCTCCTGTTCTGTCGAACCATGGACCTGACTCAGCACGCTGAACCACTGGCTGTAACCATGGAAACAACATCGTAATCAGCATCATCATCCTCATCATTGTCCTCATCCTCATCAAAACAACTAAAAGTTCATTCTGGAATAATTTCAGTCATGTAATTTCAATAAACAGGGATATAATTAGTCTAGATGGGAAAAATGGAAACATTTCCTTTGGGTTATTGTACGTGGATTTTCATGCAAAATCATTTTGTATTTTTTAGCCTGATTTATTTACTATTGCTGATATGAACAAGTGTGTATTTTTTCAGTTTTCTGTCACACATGTTGAACACATTCAAGTACTTTCTGTCTGTTTTTATATGTAAAAAGATTTTCATTGGATTGGATTTCAAAGAAATTAATCTTAGTTTTCCACTGGACAAATATACAGTGGGTACGGAAAGTATTCAGACCCCTTTAAATTTTTCACTCTTTGTTTCATTGCAGCCATTTTCCAAAAATCAAAAAAGTTCATTTTATTTCTCAGTAATGTACACTCAGCACCCCATCTTGGACAGAAAAAAACAGAAATGTAGAAATTTTTGCAAATTTATTAAAAAACAAAAACTGAAATATCACATGGTCATAAGTATTCAGACCCTTTGCCGTGACCCTCATATGTAACTCAGGTGCTGTCTATTTCTTCTGATCATCCTTGAGATGGTTCTACACCTTCATTGGAGTCCAGCTGTGTTTGATTAAACTGATTGGACTTGATTAGGAAAGCCACACACCTGTCTATATAAGACCTTACAGCTCACAGTGCATGTCAGAGCAAATGACAATCATGAGGTCAAAGGAACTGCCTGAGGAGCTCAGAGACAGAATTGTGGCAAGGCACAGATCTGGTCAAGGTTACAAAAAAATTTCTGCTGCACTTAAGGTTCCTAAGAGCACAGTGGCCTCCATAATCCTCAAATGGAAGACGTTTGGGACGACCAGAACCCTTCCTAGAGCTGGCCGTCCGGCCAAACTGAGCTATCGGGGGAGAAGAGCCTTGGTGAGAGAGGCAAAGAAGAACCCAATGGTCACTGTGGCTAAGCTCCAGAGATGCAGTCGGGAGATGGGAGAAAGTTGTAGTAAGTCAACCATCACTGCAGCAATCCACCAGTCGGGGCTTTATGGCAGAGTGGCCCGAAGGAAGCCTCTCCTCAGTGCAAGACACATGAAAGCCCGCATGGAGTTTGCTAAAAAACACCTGAAGGACTCCAAGATGGTGATAAATAAAATCCTCTGGTCTGATGAGACCAAGATAGAACTTTTTGGCCTTAATTCTAAGCGGTATGTGTGGAGAAAACCAGGCACTGCTCATCACCTGTCCAATACAGTCCCAACAGTGAAGCATGGTGGTGGCAGCATCATGCTGTGGGGGTGTTTTTCAGCTGCAGGGACAGGACGACTGGTTGCAATCGAGGGAAAGATGAATGCGGCCAAGTACAGGGATATCCTGGACGAAAACCTTTTCCAGAGTGCTCTGGACCTCAGACTGGGCCGAAGGTTTACCTTCCAACAAGACAATGACCCTAAGCACACCGCTAAAATAACGAAGGAGTGGCTTCACAACAACTCCGTGGCTGTTCTTGAATGGCCCAGCCAGAGCCCTGACTTAAACCCAATTGAGCATCTCTGGAGAGACCTGAAAATGACTGTCCACCAACGTTTACCATCCAACCTGACAGAACTGGAGAGGATCTGCAAGGAGGAATGGCAGAGGATACCCAAATCCAGATGTGAAAAACTTGTTGCATCTTTCCCAAAACGACTCATGGCTGTATTAGATCAAAAGGGTGCTTCTACTAAATACTGAACAAAGGGTCTGAATACTTATGACCATGTGATATTTCAGTTTTTGTTTTTTAATAAATTTGCAAAAATTTCTACATTTCTGTTTTTTTCTGTCCAAGATGGGGTGCTGAGTGTACATTACTGAGAAATAAAATGAACTTTTTTGATTTTTGGAAAATGCCTGCAATGAAACAAAGAGTGAAAAATTTAAAGGGGTCTGAATACTTTCCGTACCCACTGTAGTCCAGTGGAAAATTCAAGTATAAGATATTCATTTTTTTTGGAAAATGTGCTATTAATGCATCGCTGTAATTATCAGTGTGTGTCATTATACTGTATAGTAAACAATGGGGATAGTATTGTATAGTATATGTGAGTGTGTGTACAAATAAGGTAAAAAGAAAGGTAAAAAACTGATTCTGTGTCAGACACATGGCGCTGATTATTGGCTCCCACTGAGAGAGAGAGGCTGGCACTGCCAACCTGCTGGCAACACACACTGTTCATCGTCCTGTCAGGGCAGATATAAGGAGGAGGAAGTGGACTGTCCCTCTGAGAGGAAATCAATGTGTTGCCAATGGCAACCAGCACACCGACCCGAAGGCGACAACACCTCCTCCTCATTACAGTACATTGACAGTGACTGAGAATGTTTATGAGGGTTTAAAGCTAATGTGGAAATGACTTAGAAGTTGCCGTGGAGAGAAATGTAAAGAAAGAAAGTGGATGGAGGAGTGATGGTAGCATTGTAATAAACTACAGTTGGACTACATCTCTACATGAAAGGTACAACGTGTTTACAACATCTAGAACAAACCATGTTTACCTGGCATCCTCGGCCGACTCAGCGATCAGGTGGTAAGTCCTCTCTGGCATCACGATGTTGATTCCATTCTCCTTCCCGGTGTTATCAATGATTTCTCTGCAGATCACAAACAATATATAATAAATAATGTCTCCATAAGTGTTCAACTTGCTATTTATCTTAAAAAAGTCAGTTAGGATGGCAACAAAATAATCACAGTGTATGTCGTAAAAACGTCACAGTATGGTATCTCGACATTACCATAAAAAGTCATAGTATAGTATGTCGACATTACCATAAAGAGTCATAGTATAGTATGTCGACATTACCATAAAGAGTCATAGTATAGTATGTCGACATTACCATAAAGAGTCATAGTATAGTATGTCGACATTACCATAAAAAGTCATAGTATAGTATGTCGAAAAAGAAAATTCATAGTATAGTATGTTGACATTACCATAAAAAGTCATAGTATAGTATGTTGACATTACCATGAAAAGTCATAGTATAGTATGTTGACATTACCATTAAAAGTCATAGTATAGTATGTTGACATTACCATTAAAAGTCATAGTATAGTATGTCGACATTACCATAAAAAGTCATAGTATAGCATGTCGACATTACCATAAAAAGTCATAGTATAGTATGTCGACAATACCATAAAAAGTCATAGTATAGTACGTTAAAGTACCATAAAAGTCATAGTATAGTATGTTGACATTACCATTAAAAGTCATAGTATAGTATGTTGACATTACCATGAAAAGTCATAGTATAGTATGTCGACATTACCATAAAAAGTCATAGTATAGGTATGTCGAAAAACAAAATTCATAGTATAGTATGTCGACAATCCCATAAAAAGTCATAGTATAGTATGTCAAAAGAAAAAGTCATAGTATAGTATGTCGACATTACCATAAAAAGTCATAGTATAGTATGTCGACATTACCATAAAAAGTCATAGTATAGTATGTCGACATTACCATAAAAAGTCATAGTATAGTATGTTAACATTACCATAAAAAGTCATAGTATGTCGAAAGAAAAAAGTCATAGTATAGTATGTCGACATTACCATAAAAAGTCATAGTATAGTATGTCGACATTACCATAAAAAGTCATAGTATAGTATGTCGACATTACCATAAAAAGTCATAGTATAGCATGTCGACATTACCATAAAAAGTCATAGTATAGGTATGTCGAAAGAAAAAATTCATAGTATAGTATGTCGACAATCCCATAAAAAGTCATAGTATAGTATGTCAAAAGAAAAAGTCATAGTATATTATGTCCATAAAAAGCCATAGTATAGTATGCCGACATTACCATAAAAAGTCATAGTATAGTATGTCGACATTACCATAAAAAGTCATAGTATAGTATGCCGACATTACCATAAAAAGTCATAGTATAGTATGTCGACATTACCATAAAAAGTCATAGTATAGTATGTCGACATTACCATAAAAAGTCTTAGTATAGTATGTCGACATTACCATAAAAAGCCATAGTATAGTATGTTGAAAAAAAAAAGTCATAGTATAGTATGTCAACATTACCATAAAAAGTCATAGTATAGTAAGTCGGAAAAAGGAAAAAAAGTCAGAGTATAGTATGTCAAAATAAATCTTAAAAAGTCGTAATATATATATGTGTAAAAATTCAAAAAACGTCATAAAAAGTCACAGTATAATATGTAAAAAAAAATCTTAAAAAGTTGTAATATATATTTCTAAAAATTCAAAAAACGACATAGTATAGTAAGTCGGAGAAAGGAAAAAAAGTCAGAGTATAGTATGTCAAAATAAATCTTGAAAAGTTGTAATATACAGTATATGTCTACAAATTCAAAAAATGCTATATTTTTTTTATTACTCTTTTATTATGAATTTTTCCAAAACATTTTTGACATACTAAACTATGACTTTTCTTTAAATCTTTTTTCAACATGCTGTACTATGACTTTCAGGAAATTGTCGCAGGTCAGATTCGAACCCTGTGCCTTTAACCTAAGTAATAAACCTCTTCATGTTCTTATGAAATAACAACTTAATTGTACCAACTAAGCTACCAGCACCTTTATTCTCCCTTTTTAACATAATATGATCAGTAGGCCGGTTTAGATAGGGGGAAGAAAGCTGCCATGGGTTGGTTCTGAACCCTGGACCTCTTCATCGAGGAATAAATATCTACATATACATACTATACTATGACTTTTTGGACTTACTATACTATAACTTTTTACGACATACTATACTATGACTTTTTCAACATACTATACTATGACTTTTTTTGACATACTATACTATGACTTTTTCTGACATACTATACTATGACTTTTTTTGACATACTATACTATGACTTTTTTCAACATACTAGTAATATGACTTTTTTCAACATACTATACTATGACTTTTTTGACATACTATACTATGACTTTTTTCAACATACTATAATATGACTTTTTTCGACATACTATACTATGACTTTTTTGACATACTATACAATGACTTTTTCGACATACTATACTATGACTTTTTTCGACATACTATACTATGACTTTTTCGACATACTATACTATGACTTTTTCGACATACTATACCATGACTTCGACTTTTTTCAACATACTATACTATGACTTTTTTCGACATACTATACTATGACTTTTTTCGACATACTATACTATGACTTTTTTTCAACATACTATACTATGACTTTTTTTTGACATACTATACTATGACCTTTTTTGACATACTATACTATGACTTTTTTCGACATACTATGACTATGACTTTTTCGACATACTATACTATGACTTTTTTTGACATACTATACTATGACTTTTTTCACATACTATACTATGACTTTTTTCGACATACTATACTATGACTTTTTTGACATACTATACTATAACTTTTTTTGACATATTATACTATGACTTTTTACGACATACTATACTATGACTTTTTTCACTATACTATACTATGACTTTCTTCGACAACTTTTTCGACATACTATACTACGACTTTTTACGACATACTATACTATGACTTTTTACGACATACTATACTATGACTTTTTTCGACATACTATACTATGACTTTTTTGACATACTATACTATGACTTTTTTCAACATACAGTAATATGACTTTTTTCAACATACTATACTATGACTTTTTTGACATACTATACTATGACTTTTTTCAACATACTATAATATGACTTTTTTCGACATACTATACTATGACTTTTTTCAACATACTATACTATGACTTTTTCGACATACTATACTATGACTTTTTCGACATACTATACTATGACTTTTTTGACATACTATACAATGACTTTTTCGACATACTATACCATGACTTTTTTCGACGAATTTTTTCAACATACTATACTATGACTTTTTCGACATACTATATTATGACTTTTTTCGACATACTATACTATGACTTTTTTTGACATACTATACTATGACTTTTTCGACATACTATACTATGACTTTTTCGACATACTATACTATGACTTTTTCGACATACTATACTATAACTTTTTTGACATACTACACTATGACTTTTTTCAACATACTATACTATGACTTTTTTTCGACATACTATACTATGACTTTTTTGACATACTATAGACATACTATACTATGACTTTTTTGACATACTATACTATGACTTTTTCAACATACTATACTATGACTTTTTTTCAACATACTATACTATGACTTTTTCGACATACTATACTATGACTTTTTTTGACATACTATACTATGACCTTTTTTGACATACTATGACTTTTTCTCGACATACTATACTATGACTTTTTTCGACATACTATACTATGACTTTTTTCGACATACTATACTATGACTTTTTCGACATACTATACTATGACTTTTTCGACATACTATGACTTTTTTGACATACTATACTATGACCTTTCTTGACATACTATACTATGACTTTTTTCGACATACTATACTATGACATTTTCGACATACTATACTATGACTTTTTTTTGACATACTATGACTTTTTTCGACATAATATACTATGACTTTTTTCGACATACTATACTATGACTTTTTTCAACATACTATACTATGACTTTTTCGACATACTATACTATGACTTTTTCGACATACTATACTATGACTTTTTTGACATACTATACAATGACTTTTTCGACATACTATACCATGACTTTTTTCGACGAATTTTTTCAACATACTATACTATGACTTTTTCGACATACTATATTATGACTTTTTTCGACATACTATACTATGACTTTTTTTGACATACTATACTATGACTTTTTCGACATACTATACTATGACTTTTTCGACATACTATACTATGACTTTTTCGACATACTATACTATAACTTTTTTGACATACTACACTATGACTTTTTTCAACATACTATACTATGACTTTTTTTCGACATACTATACTATGACTTTTTTGACATACTATAGACATACTATACTATGACTTTTTTGACATACTATACTATGACTTTTTCAACATACTATACTATGACTTTTTTTCAACATACTATACTATGACTTTTTCGACATACTATACTATGACTTTTTTGACATACTATACTATGACCTTTTTTGACATACTATGACTTTTTCTCGACATACTATACTATGACTTTTTTCGACATACTATACTATGACTTTTTTCGACATACTATACTATGACTTTTTTCGACATACTATACTATGACTTTTTCGACATACTATACTATGACTTTTTCGACATACTATGACTTTTTTGACATACTATACTATAACCTTTCTTGACATACTATACTATGACTTTTTTCGACATACTATACTATGACATTTTCGACATACTATACTATGACTTTTTTTTGACATACTATGACTTTTTTCGACATATTATATTATCACTTTTTTCAACATACTATAATATGACTTTTTTGACATACTATACATGACTTTTTTCAACATACTATACTATGACTTTTTCAACATACTATACTATGACTTTTTCAACATACTATACTATGACTTTTTCGACATATTATACTATGACTTTTTTTGATATACTATACTATGACTTTTTTTGACGACTTTTTTCGACATACTATACTATGACTTTTTTCGACATACTATACTATGACTTTTTTGACATACTATACTATGACTTTTTTCAACATATACATTACTATGACTTTTTGGCACACTATTGTTTAACATTTTGTAACTTCTTTTACTTTTTACTATGATGATACTATGTTTAATACTATACCATGCCTTTTTTTGATAGGCTATACCATGACTTTTCTTTACTTTTTTCATCTTACTATGACTTTTTTTTATACTATGAGTTTTGTTTTCACATACTATACTATGACTTTTTCACATAATATACAATGACATATTTTTACTTTTTTCAACTTACTATACTATGACTTTTAATGACTTTTTTCAACATACTATACTATGGCATTTTCAACATACTACAACTTAGACTTTTTTTTGACTTTTTTGAACATGCTATACTTTGACTTTCCTGTTAAGGAATAGCTCACCAAGTTGAGGTGCTGAATCAAGTGGTAATTCATAATCTGAGGTTAACGGATCAAACCCCACAACAATAAATTTTAATGATTTTTTTTACAACATACTATAATGAATTTTTATTAAATATCAAAATATCTTTAAAATGTATTTCATTGAATATGTTATTAAATCCCCACCAGAACATATTCAAACATCATAGTGAAGATTTTTGAGGTAGCCTGATAAGTCCTTACTTTGCATTATGCATATCCAGCACCCCTTTCATCTTGTCCTCGCCGTCATTCTCAAAGTACATGAGCTTGCTCTGCCGCAGCACGAACCAGCGGCGCTTCCAGTTACGGCGAGACAGTGTCGATGAGCCCCCTCCTTTCTTGTGCAGCCAGCCCTGCTTCAGAGCCTCCTGCTTGGCCCGAAACCACAGGAAGGTCTCGTCTTTCAGAACGCACCAGCGCCGCTTCCACGTGTTAATCAGACCGCCTGGAGAGGAAAATATCACAAAACTCATGTGTTCACGCTCTTCTGGTGCATTTTATGTGAGGATGGACTATAAAGGAAGACAAATATATATTACTACTAGCGCCCCCTTAGGTCAAACAGCGGCATTTTACACTACAGTTTTCTGTCAAAATCAGATCAGTGGTGTCTGAAATACTGTGTGATACATGGAAAAATAAATACAATAAAAAGATACGGTACATAGCCCCACCCATGTAACTACAATCATGTGTGTTGAGTGAATTTAGGCTAAAATTATGAACATGGTAGCATTGTTTATTGCATTTTGGATGAGTTCTGAGAAAGTCACATAAGTAAAAAATATGTTTCTCATTTTCAATTATCCTTGTAAAAAACCTCTAAGACTCGCTGGGGAAATAAAACAAGGATGGAAAAGGAAGATTTATAAGTCTTATTCCTCAACCCCTAAAAATCTTGTCTGGGTTACACTGCGATACTTTATCCTGTCTTTAAATGTCAGGTCATTTGAGTCATTTTCATTTTCTGAAAGAAGTGTTAGTATTGTAATAACCCTAACCTTTGATGAAGAGGAAGCTGTGGAAGTATGGGAGCGTGACGCAGCTGTAGACAGAGTCACGCCGATACGACAGCTCGTCGTCGGTGTCAAACCTGTCAAAGTCGTCCTCGCTGTCCTCAAACTGAAATACAAACAACAATAATGAGTCCTTCAAACACAACGTACAAACCTTCCTAATTGTCACCTAACTTCTACAAAAACATTTGAGTTTACGGAGACCCAACTCACCGAAGACTGAGCCCCATCCGAGCTGAAGCGGTAAGCCCCTGAGCTGTTGTAGGTTCCTACAGAGCCGCGGTAGTCAGGAGACCACTGGCCGCTGCGAGGGTTGGAGAAGGCCACGCTGCCACTGGAAAGGATGGCGCCCTCATCGTAGTCATCCTGGTCATAGTCCGAATCCTCGTCCGGCGGTATGAGCTCCACCAGGTCATCGGACTGCGCCTCAGATGAAGTCTGGGCGTGGCAATAGGCAGAGTCCCCGCTGGATGAGGCGCTGTGGCAGACTGGGGGCACCGGTGGTAAAGGCAGCGGCTGGTGAAGCAGGGTGGTTGGCGGCAGTGGTGGCGTCACACCGTCATTGGCGTATGGGTCTTCTTCAGACGAGTCGTCACTCGTTCGGATCCCGCTTGTTCGCTGGCCGTCTGAGTGGCCATGCTCACTTGGGTTAGGCGAGTCTTTGAAAGCCTCATCATCAGCCCCAAAGCCTTCGTCGACCTCTTCCTCGTCGTTGCCTCTCCTCCGTCCACTCTGTTTCTCCTTCTCCTCCCCTTCGCCGACTCCCAAAGAGCTCTCGATGTTCCTGACGCACTCGTCGATCTCGTCAAAGTTAAGCGAGTCAAGGAACTGCTGCGCCGCCTTGCAGGCCTCGTCCTCCAGACGTCTGAGCTCCTGGTCACGGAGAAGCTGCAGGCGGTTGAGGGATGCTTCGGTCAGGGAGAGCTCCTGACGCTCCTTCTGCCTCTGCAGAGACTGGATCTCCCGCTCCAGTCGCAGGATCTCCTCCACCTGCGACGCCTCCTGAGGACGGATTGCCTCCACTTCTTCAGATGCCCCTTGGAGGGCCTCCGCTGACTCCAGCTCCTCCACAGTGTCCGGTGATGTTGCAGCTGCTACTGCAGGCTGAGGCAGAGCCAGAGAGGCCAACTCCTCAGCCAGATGAAGCTCCTCCAGTCGTCTAGCCTCCTCCGCCTGAGGATGGAAAAAAAGATGCTAATTTGAAAACTGCCTTATGGAAGTAGTTTTGGGAGCGTGGTGTTCACAAATCCCTGCTATCTGCATTAAAACTTTTTTTTATTTTGCTCATGGTACCAAAAGCTAACTTGCATATAATCAGTTTTAGGCAGAATAATTGTTTTACTTACACCTTTAATATGTTAATTCTATCAAGAAAAGAGTCCTAAACATACTTCTTAACCCTCATGTTGTCCTCGGGTCAAATTGACCTGTTTTCCTATATCAATATTCTTTTTGACTACCCAATTGTAATTCCCCAAAACACCATCATTAATTCCACACAACGCTCTTTGCCAAGTACAAATCTCTACTTTCATTAATTTTGGGGCGTTTTATTCAATTTTATAGCATTGTAAAACAAATGGAAGTGTTTTTGAAATAGTATTGAGTAAAAGTTGACATATTCCAGTCTGTGATTATCATCAACATCCATTCCTTTAATTTTAGTCTCAATAATTCCTAATTTCTGCTTTTCTAACTCAAACATTAGGTATAATTTCCTATTGATGAGGTTTATTGACCATACATTAATTGTAAACATAAAGTTAATAAGTTAGTGTTACGTTGTGTTGAAAACGTCAAAAAAGTGAGAAAAAAAAAGTTGAAAAAAGGGACAAAAAATAAGAAAAAGTTAAAAACATCGAGAAAAAGCGTCAACAAAAGTGTTGATTTTCAATTTTGATGGACACAAGGGTTAAAACCATTATTAAAATCTACAAGTGTGGTGAGGTAATTGGTGTGGTGGTAATTTATACAAATTAAACTATTTTATGAATTTCAAGTGTCATTTTTCTAAATTCTTGCATTCTTGTTTCAGGAGACCGATGCTCACTTTTACAAAATTTCGGAAACAAGTTGATTTATACTGGATAAAAGGTTGGAAAAAAAATACAAAATAACAAGAAAGAAATGTGTCTGGTAGACTGAAATGGTAGAAAAAAATTCAATGAACTATTTGGATATGCCTTAATAGAGACTGTACTCATCTGCAAGAAATCTGCAGTTAAAGGGTCTAAAAATGAAATGCACTTTTTCACACAAATGAATTCCTTAATGATTTATCGTACCTCTCTGGCGAGTCTCTCAGCCTCCAGCCTCCGTCTCTCCCTGCACAGACACAAACAGACGGACATACATCAGCTCACTGAAACAGACAGTAAGAGATAACATTGACCAAAATAACAGAAGTAATTACATTTCCCGTCTCATTGCGGCATTAAAATGCCATAAAACCCAGATTGTAAAAATCAGCCAGGAAGTCTGCATCATCCATCTTAACAAGAACAAAAGCATATATTATATTAAACCAAATTATACTTTTGAAATCCCAGTAACTGTACATAAATGCATGCTGGTATAACTCCATCTTTGCTGCAACTTTTTACTGTTATTGAGACAGTGTGGGTGGACCAGAATGTCCTCGGTATTATTTCTGGGAATTGGGGATTATTATACACACAGTACAGTAGTAGAACATTGTACAATTACTACTCTCAATGAGTTGGTGACCTTTGTAACTGATATTTTTAAAAAAATCATAACTCATAAAGTTGAGATTTGCAGACAAAGATTCAATTAAACTGATTTAGTATTTCTTTTGCCAGAATTAATTCCTGGTATTGGAAAGTTGGCTTTGAAGCAGCATTTAGACTCTAAAGAAGAAAGGAAATTGACAGATCACATATTCTAACAGTGGAATAGATGTCTTCAAAGTGAAGTCAAATAAAAAGGGGTTGTGAGGAGGAATTTGGACTCATGACCTCTGTATTTCTTTTGTTTTTGAAACATTTTTGGGGCTTTTTTCCCTTTATTTCAGAGTGACAGTGGATAGACAGGAGAGAGATGGGGGGTGGCACGCCGGTCGGATCCGAACCCGGGCCGCTGCAAAGGCCTCAGCCGACATGGGGCGCACTCTCTTACTGGGTGAGCTAAAGGTTGCCCCACATCTGTATTGCTAAAAGCCCTACTTTGATGTGCTGCTGCTGTCTTTGCTACATAACCCATACATCCTACACAACTCTGAGATGTAATGAGTAAAATGCATTACTGCTGGTGCACCGGATGGTTAATATTGAGAGTTAAAAGGGTTAAAATGAGAGCAGCGAATTTAAATGAGAATTCCACTGGCTACTCCTTTAACCCTCCCGGGTAAAGAAAAGGGACAAAAATTTGACATTTACGTCCCTTTTTTAGACTTTTTTTAACCCTTGCGTTGTCTTCCTGTTAACCAGGAACTCGTCCTTCCAGATCAAAATTGAAATTGAATATTCTTTTGCTTTTCCGATGTTTTTGTCACTTTTTCTGATTTTTTCGTCCCTTTTTCCAGCTTTTGGTGCTTTTTTTAAAAAACCTGAGCTGGTTTAATAATAGGTTTTACACTTATTCTTGTAATGCATTGTCAATAAACCTCATTTATATCAAATTATACATAACTTATTAGTTAAGATCGGAGGATGTTGAGTGGATCACAGATGGGTAGATGTCAAAGTTTAGTCCGGATACTGTTTGGAAACCATTAAAAAAAAAAGAATTCAAATGCTATAAGATTAAATAAAACACCCAAAAAAAATCCCTGAAAGTAAATCAGTGAAGAATGTTGTAAGGAATCATCCATGTTATGTTTGGACAATTTGGTTGAAAATAATCCATATTTCAATAATCCATATTGAAAATAATCCATATTTGTAATATAAAACACTTTGACCCAATGACAACCCAAGGACAACCCAAGGGTTAAGGTTTCTCTTAAACCACCTTACTACCACTAGTTTTACAACTTTTTGGAATTCATGGTCAATAACCCTCATTTATATAGAATTATACCTAATTCTTTAAATAAAAAAGCAGAAATTATGAATTATTTTGACTAATAGTTAAGATCAGAGGAATGAAAGTGATCAATTGTATTTGCAAAGAGCGTTGTATGGAAACCAATCCATTTTTTGTGGTAATTTGGTTAAAAAGAAACCCATATTTCCGATATAGACATTTTTAAAGGGGTCAGATTTGACCCGAGGCCAACAGGAGGGTTAACTTGACACTCACCTCTCCATCTCCTCCTCCATCCTCCTGCAGCGCTCCTCCTCTTCCCTCCTCTTCTTCTCCTCCAGCAGCTGGCTGTAAGCCTGGCGGGCCAGCTGGCCTCGCACACGTTTCTGGAAGGTGAGCGCTGCCCAGCGGAGGAGCAGGAACTTCCTCCTCCAGTAGAAAGCCCGATAGTTCTTCTGAATGACCACAATGCAATGCAGCAGCTTCCTGTACTGCTTCCTGTGTGTAGGACAGAATCAACAAATCAGTTAGCAAAGAGGACTTTTGGTTAGAATGAACATTAAAACGGTTTCTTAGAAGGTTTTTGATGTTATTGTTGAGCTGAATAGCCATCTACCTGGCCATGTAGCCCATGACGTGGGCCTGGATGATCATGGCTGCTCTCAGCACCTCCATCTCCCTCTGCTTCTCCAGGCGATGCTCCAGAGACTCCCGAAGAAAAACCTGAGAACGGGAGGAAAGGAGGAGGGACATAGTGAGAAAAAAGGAGGGATATGGATAGAGGCAGATATTGGTATTCTATCTCCGTTTATAGAAGTTCCCGTCTTGATGTAGAAAGTGAGATGAAGGAGGATAGAAGAAGAATACATCATTATTGTTATTCCATCTCTGTTTATCAGATAAGCATTCCAGTGTTGCATACACTTTACCCCATTGTAACAAAGTTTAAATAAAAGGTTCAAAACGTGCAAGTACAAAAAGAAGTCTATATACTACTTTGACAATTCATTGTTGAATTTTTAAAATGAGAAGAGGGAAGGATGCCATGCCTGATTAACACAGGGTATGACTTCATGAGTGTCCAACTAAGTTTTTAATTTTGACATGTCAATAAAAATATTTCCTTTCCTCAGCATCAATTTATAATTATTATCATTAACAATGAATCAGTTCCAGGTGTTGAGTTTAGGAATGTCAGCGTGAACCAGCATTAAGGAATTCAACAAGTAATCAATTGACTAACTGAATAATTTATAATATGTGTTAGAATTATTCTCAAATATCGAGGCTAAGAATGGTCTTTTTTAGATTGTTTACTTCATGTTTTTCCATTTGAGTATCAAAGGCATTTCATCAGAACAAAATGCTGCAGATTAAGGGATAAAACAAGAATTAGAATTAAAAATTAAGTGATAAGGTTTCTGTACAAAGTGATTCACATGCATGTAATTAAAGGTGCAGTAGGTAAGCCTTATAAAACTAACTTTCTGTCATATTTGCTGAAACTGACCCCATATTTGAGTAGCAGGTAATTTTTTAAAAAAAGATTCTTGCTCCTCTGGCACCACCTACATTTTTTGCAAAAATCCACCGCTCCCTGTTTAGATGCACCAATCAGGGCCAAGGGGGGTGTCTAACTGCACGTCAATCACTGCTCAGGCATTCTCCCTTGTGGGGGGAGGGGCTTAGGAGACCGTTTGGGCTTTAGAAGAAAGGGGGAGGGGGGGGACTGAGAAGTTGTTGAGGTTCAAATTCTTTGGCTGCAAGTCCTGCATCTTCACAATCCTACCTACAGCACCTTTAAGTTACCAAATAGTTTCAAGACATAATTTTTAACCAATCCTTCAGGGTTATTTTTATAGCACTTGAAAAATATGAATCATTTTGCAGCATGCCTGTGCATTTGAGTTTTTGATATAAATTAGTTTGACATTTATTGGCAATTCTTCAATTTTGTCTTGAAAATGTAGCAGGGCTATAAACCTAGTCGTCATTACACATGCAACTCAACAGGCACAATGACTGCTCTACGGTATTAAAACAGTACAGAGCAGAATATTAACAAATATTGCCCATTCATGGCACAACGTAGAACACTCCCAGCCTCTGCTTAACACTCTTCATCCATTACGTACGCTCTATCACACGTACATTATGAATTTACAAGTGAACAGAATTAAAAAAGGGACAGTCCCTCCTTTTTCTATAACGTTCCCATTTAACAGACACTCCCTTCCAAAAGAACAAGTGATGTGAACAAAGCAGCCGACATAAATTAAATCCAGATCCTCCTCTCCTTTTGTTCACGCTGCTAAAGACCGCAGATTACCGCAGCTAGTGATTTCGTCTAAATCTCTCTGTGAAAAGGGAGATTTTACAGGCGCTTAGTGCAGCTGCCTGCTATAGGAGCCAAGCTGTCGTCCATTGATAGAGAAACTGGGCCCACTGAGGGACGCCGGGGGTTAATCCGATTAGGGAGGGAGGAAAATGAGATATGGGACGTGGCCTCAGGCGACAGAGACAGTGGGGAAATGTCACAGTGCTACAGGGGTACAGGAGTACAGATTGCCTTTCTCCTGTTGAATAATGTATAATGTGTGTGTTTGTGTGTGTTTTGTTGGCAGAGTTTTGAATCCTCAGCGGTGAGGCACTAATGAGATTTTCAGGAGGAAATGTAAACTCGTCGGGGTGATTTGGACATCACTGATGAGAAGGTTAATTAACAAGGAAACATGCCCCGGCGCACACACACACACGCACACATCACACACACACACACACACACACACACACACACACACACACACAGTCTTGTCTCACTATCTTTATGGGGACAAGTCATTGACATAATGCATTCCCTAGCCCCTTACCCTAACCTTAACCATCAAATCTAAATGCCTAACCTTAACCCTTACCCTCCTACACCCTAACCATAACCTAACTTCTAACCCTGATCCTAAAACCAAGTCTTAACCCTCAAACAGCCCTTTAACGGTATGGGGACCAGCATTTTGTCCCCACAAAGCTGTCAGGACCCCATAAGTATACTGTATTTCCAAATTTTCGTCCCCACAAATGTAGTTAAACATGGTACACACACACACACACACACACACACACACACACACACACACACACACACACACACACACACACACGCACACACGCAAAAGCACACAAAATCACCCCTGAATTCAGATGTTGGGTCAGTAGAACACTTTGCAACAGCAGTTAAAGCCTCACAGCAGATTAAAACTCTAAAACTAACTGATGCAGCTGGATAAGGCCTCTGATCAGACGTAAAAAGGAAAGGAAAAGTACTTCAACAGTTGTGGAAGAGGCATTCGGAGCAAAAGAAACAGTACCACTGTGTAAATGTACACAACAAAGTACAGAACCTTAGTCAATGTAGGCTGGATCAGATGCTACTCAGGTGTGCTTACATTCTAACAAAGCCACACACATATAATAAAAGGTTAGCATCGTGAGGACCACAATGTCCCCGTAATGTACGTGGAGATGTACGTATGTCCCCACAACGTCAACAAATAAACCGAGAGTGAGACATACACAAACACACACCCTCACTTTATTAAACAACTTGAATCACACATGCTCAGAAAGCGCGGCCTCGTGTACGAGTGCACACATTTGCATCCAAATGAATAGATCAACTAATCCTTTTTAATCATTGCTATGCTAATTAGCGCAACAAAGCCTAAGCCTCGGCGCACTTTCGATTCTTGCTGTCAAGGCTTTTAGAGAGCACCGCTGGCCGTGACAGGTCAGGTCCGTGGAGAGAACCGAAGCCCGGGAGAAGCGGGCAGAGCCACATCACTTCCAGGAAATTGAGTTTGAGGTTGTTAATAAAAAAAAAAACACCCAACAACACTCAGACAATAGTAAGGACATGTGCCGACTGAAAGGGGCTGGAGGCCGGCTCGATGTAAATCTCACTGCGAGAGGCAGAGGGACAAAGTGGAGGAATCCCTCTGAGGGAGATAGAATTGATTTAACGGTGTTCAGGCAGTCGCAGCAGAAGGAACGGCTTTCCAAAGGGCTTTAAGGTGGTGTGACTCACCCTGGTGGATGCTCTAAAGTCTGCTAATTAAAATGAAAAGCCAGTGAATATTCTCTGGAGTCTATTTAATAAGAAGAAGTAAGAACAGGTTTTCCATCTTATGTATTTGAAATCAAATGTTTTGAGTCATATAGATCATTTCATAGCTTTATCAGATGCTCCTGATGTTGATGAGCATGCCCAAGCATACAAACAAATGTGGATGATAGTCACCCATGTTAAGCCCTATTCAGTAATGACATGTAAACGTCTATTTCATATATTTAATGTATTACTATGCAACTATTTTTCAACCTGGGAGGGTTAAATGGTTCACTTATTGAGATATATGGGTGTAGTAATGTTTGGTTTGGAGTCAGTATGAAGGCGTTACTCCTTTTTAATCTTATATCACTGCTCCGAGTGTGATTAGACATTCTTTTAAATACAAATATAAATCCATGATAATAGGTGAATGGATTTAACATTTTATTATTCAGGTGATAACTGAGTGCACACACACACACACACACACACACATTAATGACGGCCATTCATCCGTCCACCCACACAAACATGCATCCTCCGCTGCTGTCACCTCTTGCTGCATCACACAGTCATGCTGTGATTACGGATCTGTGTCCCCATCTGTCATTTCCCTACAGCAATCACACACACACACACACACACACACGCACACACACACACACACACACACACACACACACACACACACACACACACACACACACACACACACACGGATCCAATAACTTTTGGATTCCACGCTTCAGGTGCTCTGGACTTTTATTATTCATGATCACATGCACACAGCGAGAGCCGGCAGCCACCCAGGTACCTGAACTCTGGAATGGGTTCATCCAGCTGGATTTGAAAGACGCATGAAGCCAAATTAAGCCTTGAGGGGTAGCCAACACGTATTGGCGAAGTACATCTGCATCATATTCATGTTCGAAGTAAGAACCTTCTGGGTGAAGGAGAGACAGGGATCAGCCGGTGTGAGACAGAGGCAGAATGAACAGCAGGGCATTCAGGAGCTCAGTGTTGGACAGGAAAAAGTCAATTACACTGAAGAGACCTGAGCGGAAGGAATGTGTTTCACTGCTGATAGACAGGAATTGCACATCTGTGGAGGAAAATAGCTTCCACGGAAAATCATTTTCTGTCGTTGACACATTTTTTAATTAGCCAAAGGAGCCTAAAATGTTTTTTAAACATACATTATGTAATTATGTACACAATATTTGTGTCTGTGGAGTTTCCCCAAAGCACTTCTGCTTGGTTTCTGTGTTCAAGTCAAACTACACCGTTACAAAGTAAGTTAGTCATATTGACACAAAGACCAGTCCCTGTGGCAATTATAGTCAATTATACTGTAGAGAACTGACACCAAGGGATGTATTTCACTGTGAATAAATTTAAATAGGAAATGGATATCAGTGAAAAACAGCATCATATGCGCAACACATTTTTTAATTAGCCAAAAGAATTGTAGAAATGAGAAGTAGGCCACATTTTTTCACAGGTTGTTCATGTCAAAAAACACTTGCTCCATGTGAGAGTCAGCTTGAGTCCACTCAACAGACCAGAGACCTGTGGCAATACAAGACCCTACCAGACCCGGTTCGACTGGATATAAATTGGTCCCAGCCTGACAAAGGACCCCCCTTAAGACCTCTACTTCTTATTTCTCAAAGGAGAAATTAACATGCTCAAACGAAATAAAAAACATCAAAACCAGCCCACGAAGATGAAAAAACACCTTCATGCGAGTATGACTATGAAAGCAAGAGCATCAGTCCCTCACCTTGGTCTTTCCCAGCTGCCACTCTGAACTACTGCTGTCGTAGAGGTGCAGCAGCTGGAGGCAGCTCCCCCTGGGGTCATCCGCCTTCATCACGCCCCGCATCAACACCTTGTACCTGGAGAGGGGGTGAGGCAAAGCGAAAGTTACAAGTCCAGTTGTCCCGCTGTAGCTCACGCGATGGGGCAGCAAGGATCTTGTTTGCATCGTGTTCCTTTTTTTTTTTTTTACTAAGATTAAGATTATTAGGTATTTCCCCAGGTTTTGTTTTCATTTAGTCCAGTTTTAGCTTAATACTGGTCTCGTCCTGATCACAATGAGGACATTTAGAATCATAAAGAGATTTATTACCAGTTAAGTAGCACTTACTAGGAGTTTGCCTTGGTTCATTGTGCGTACATATGACAATACCATAATATAATATAAAATATACAAACAATAAATACAGAAACAAGTAACACATACATACATATAACTATTTCACAATATGAAAGAAAAAACAGACTGTATGGGTTAGTGCAAGGATGTACAAAAATGTAGAAGGATGAAAGCCTAGAAATCTAGATGCACCCTAGTGGCAGCAAATGTTATTTGCAGCTAGCAACTCTCCATTGGCTTGCGAGCTGGACAATTCTGATCAGGCCAATCACGTTGTGTATATAATTGGTGGGCGGGGCTTAACCTTATGACAGAGTCGCGATGGTTCTGCGTGAATTCCCTGCTACTTGAAAACAAAGAAGATGGCTGCTGCTGCTGCTGGAGAACAGCGACCTGTCCTATCGGCTTTGGCTGCAACTCTGGAAGACTTGGAGTTAAGCTCTGAAGTCATTCTTAACCCTTGTGTTGTCCTTTGTGTCACGGGGACTTGTTTACTTTATTTAACACGTTTGAGGGCAGGATGGGTCTTGGGACCCCAAAGGACAGGGATCGTCAAAATACGATTGAATACAGGCCACGTCTCTTGGGCCCAAAGGACGAGATAATGGTAGTGGGAAACACCTTTGAGTGCAGGATGGGTCTCAGGACCTGGGAGGACGCAATGAGGGGTAGTGGTAACGCGTTCGACTGCAGGAGGGGTCTCTAGGACTCCGAAGGGTGAAGCCCCCTCCAGTTCATGTGAAATGACAATGAAATCACATAGTAGCCTACACAACGGTCACCGGGGACCCAAAACTCAACGCCAGGCTGATACAAAACGTCAAATAAACTGAACAGGTCCCGGTGACCCGAAGGACAACGCAAGAGTTAAAAAAGGAAGATGTGTTCAGAGTTTTGCCGACCTGATACAGCAATAGTCAAATCTATCAACCAGCGTTGCTCTGGCAGCGTTATCCTATTATGTCCAGTGCGAATTTCAAAGACCGTTTATCCCGCCCCTCAGATTGAGTTCCCAGACCCAACAACTTGATGTGGATCTGGCTCGTCAGGCTAGAGGGATGTGCAACCGTTCGGGATATATAGAATATGGAGAGGACTCATCTTTACAGTTTTAAGAAATCAACAGATCTTCTTGTTCTAATGCTCACAGCTTGACATGTTGCAGGTGCTCTCAACAAAGTTAAATGCTCTGAACACTGACATGGGTGTTTTCAGTTAAGCTGGCTGTTTGGACCTCTTCCCAGGACTGTGAGGGTGTGTTTGGGCTGACTGTTTGATTGACTGTTGGCTATGTTGTACTTGAAAGAGTAGGCCAAATGACAGAGTTATCATTCTTATTGGAAGAAACTCATGCCCCCCTTTAATCTGAGCAGAGGTCTAATCAGACAGAATGACCCCAAATCACCTGTGTGGGTGTTCAGAGGCTTTAAGAATATTTTTTTAAATACACTAATTTACGATGTGAGACTATTTGCAGAACATTGGATTTAAACAAACATCTGCAGGTTATTTCCGTATCTGAAGTTTCTCTTAAGCGTGGTGCATGACTGGTACGATGGGCTGAAAGTCTCGGTGTCGAGACTAACCTGGAGCAGAAGTCTTGGAAAGGTCTCCGGATCGGGAAGCCGGTGCGTCGAATCTTGACCGTCTCCAACATGCCAGAATATCTGAGCTGATTCAGAACCAACGTCTGGTCGAACTGGTCAGGCATCTAGAAACAGACAGTGTTGATGGAGATTTAGTCAAACATGAGGAGGCTTCTTCACATCTGAAACAAATACCTCTAAAGATATTGGAATTATGGTTAAAGGAAGCAAACATTGAAATATCAGATAATTATTCATCAATGATGTCTGTTAACTCTGTTAACTCCAATGTAATTGTACACTTAGGTTTTTTATTACATATTTAATAAAATGACTATATATCTGTTGCTGGTAACATCTTATTTTTTATTATATTTCTGCTGGTTTCAGATGACAAGATGTCATGGTTAAATAACAAACAATAAAATAACAATAAAATATTGACACTAAAACACAAAAATAAACATGCTATTAAAATACAGTGGCTTGCATAAGTTTACCCCCCCATGCTAAAGTTGTTTAAAAAGAGGAATAAAAAAACATCTTTTGGAAATTGATCTTAAAGCCTTAATTAAAAAAAATCCAACCTTTTAAGGACACCAATTGTCTTTGTGAATGAATAATGTAAATAAATAAATGTTCTTCCTTAAAATACAGGGGTATAAGTATACACCCCCCTATGTTAAAATACAGGGGGCATAAGTATACACCCCCCTATGTTAAAATACAGGGGCATAAGTATACACCCCCCTATGTTAAAATACAGGGGGTATAAGTATACACCCCCCTATGTTAAAATACAGGGGCATAAGTATACACCCCCTATGTTAAAATACAGGGGGCATAAGTATACACCCCCCTATGTTAAAATACAGGGGGCATAAGTATACACCCCCCTATGTTATAATATAGGGGGCATAAGTATACATCCCCCTATGTTAAATTCCCATAGAGGCGTTATTTTAGGTGTTATTTCAGTTAGACTAATAGCCGGTTTGATTTGCATTGTGAGATGATTTTATGGAAAGTTCCCCATGCAGATCTCCAGGTATGGTAAAAATGTGCCTGCCTCTATGGGAATTTAATAGAGGGGTGTGTATATTTATGCCGCCTTTATTTTCAGGAAGAACAATTATTTATTAAAAGGTTTTTTCCTAAATTTTTTGAATTAAGGCATTAAGATCAATTTCCAAAAGATGTTTTTTAATCAACTTTAGCTTGGGTGTATAAACTTTCTCAAGCCACTGCATGTACCCTAAACAAAACAAGCATCTAACATCTGCAACAGCATCATCGGCCGATTTTTATTCAGTAATAACGAGGCACTTTAACACCGCAGGACACTTTCATCAATGTTGTTTTGTAATTCAGTCCAGTCAATGCAGTCAGCTGCTTTCACGACACTTTTATAACATCGCCGATTCATGTAGGTCGCCGTACACCATGTGAACCTATCATCCTGCAGCGTTTGACGTGGCTGTAATTTCTTCACAGCTGATTAATCAATCACCACAGCTGTGAAGAATCAATAGATTGTGACTCCATTCCTGTTTGAGAGCAGGTTTAGAGCCCTCAAAGTGTTATTATATAGTAGACCATTCTGTCTTGATGGGTGGAAAAGAGAATAAAATAACACCGATATGGTTTTGTTGTGTAGGGGTACAAGTAGAACAAGTTAAAAACACATTTGTCACTTTATGAAGTTCTTACAACGAAAGCAATGGTTAAGTCTATTTCTACATTTAGCAAACTGATCAGCATGATCATCCCATTGTAATTGTGTTTGTGTCCATCTCATGAAAACAGTATAGTCCAATATCTTCTCTCTTTTAGCTCAGCGTTTGTTTCCACCAACTCCTGGGGAAAATATCTGTGTCTTTAGCTGCTCAATGTTCCCCTTTCTTCACCAGATTTAACACCCAACATATGAGCCAAAAGGGGCAAAATAGCTGCATAAAAACCTTGTGCAAGAGGACATTTTCCCCAGCTCTTTAAATTCATTTGAGTGCTGAATCAGTCAAACTATGTCATATGACGTCTGCAGCTAAACCACACGCCCCTTCTATCCCATTACACGCATGGACAGCGATTCACATACATACAGTACCACTGCATTCCAGTCATCCACAACTTTGAACTGAGAGAGAGAAGTGTGTGCGACAGCAGCAACCATCAACAAATCAAAACCCTCCAAAAAACACACTTGGCATTGAGATACCATTATCACTTACAGAAGTGCATTCAGTGAAAGCCATTTTCCCGGGGACCCTTTTCACCCTGTCACCTCAGTGGGCGTAGGAGGGCTCAGAATAAGAGGGGGCTTTCATACCGGCTTGTAATGCCCCCTTTATTCAGCGCCCATCTCCTCTGATAGCCTGTTGATGGCCCATTTGAGCTGCTGAGATGAAGGGAGGCCAATTCACCACCAGATCTTGACTAAGTGATGAAATGGCGCCCTTTAACTGCCACCGGCCCCAGAGAGGACCACATTTGCATAACTGACATTTGCATGGACGTTCGCAGCGTACAAAGCCGAGCCGTGTCAGGAAGCTGCCCTTTGCCTCCTGCCTTACTTCACCACTGTTTTCTATCTCTATAGTTTCCTCTTTTCACTCACATTTGGGCTGCATCTGGGATGTCAACAACCACTTTTTCTAGGAAGCATATACAGTTCCCTGACCGACTTGGTAAATTCAATTTCTCCTTGTTTCTTCTTTTCTGTCTTTATCTTAGTCTCTGGAACACAATCTGGAGAAGTTTCATGCTGTGCCAAAGCGCTGCCAAAGAGACCGGGCTTTCTCACTTCATCTGCGACATTTTCCGATTTTCAAAAAGGTCCATTTGGTCCTTTTTGTTCAGTATTTTTAAAGCTGCATGAAGTGAGAATGAATAGCTCAAACTGACATGAATACAGCCTCAGACATTAGAGCCAAGGTTTGAATATTTTACAGAAGATCACAAAAAAAAATCTGTATTTTTATGGGTAAAATTGTGTGGTGGTCATTTGCAATATCTATCTAATGCCTTTTCTATTTTTAGAGCTTAGTGCTTATTGTGTTCATGTTCGGCCAAAATCATATGGACACCAAAGATACTTAAGTATAGTTTGGTCTGTGGTTGTTTTTCCTGGTTTGGGGCTCTTAGATCCAATGAAGAAAAATCTTATTGATGCAGCAAACAATGAGATTTTAGATTTTTAGTTTGTCTTTTCCCTGTTTCAACATGACAACGCCGCCATGGCCCAGGCACAAAGCCAGCTTCTTGACTGAGCTCGGACTTCACTCCCATCAAACACCTCTGGGGTGAACTGGACTGCAGACTGTGAGCCAGATCTCATCACCCAAAATCAGCGTTGGGCCTCACTAATGGCCTGAATGGGAGTAAATTCCTGCAAACATGTTTCAACATCTGGTGGAAAGACTGAAACCAGACAAGCGGAGGCTGTTATAGTAGCTCATTCATTTCCAAGGTTTTTCCAATTCCCTGTTTACGGTCACATATAGCTGAAATGTTCAGATGTGGGGATTGTTTGAAAATGATGCCTCTTTTAGCATATTTCATTTAAAAATGTTTTGGGGCAATATGTCAACTGTTATGGAATAAGATATCTGGAGCCCAGCAATCTATTGGCTCAGAACAATGACGTAAATCTTCATCCGGGGGCGGACAGACCATCTCAGGACTCTACAGGGGCGTGACGACAATACCCTGAGGGGTAAACTCAGTGTCTTTCTCAGCCCAACATCCCTGCTAAAAGACTCAGAGCTCAGGGCATTCAACAAGACAAATGGGGGCGTGGTAGTCCAGTCCCAAGGGGGATGGGAACTGGCGGGGGGAGACACAGAAAATAACCAAACTCAGGATGAGCCGTCCATCATTCACCACCAATAAGAAGGTACAGAAAGTCTGAAAACGGCATAATGCTTAAACTACTTACTTTAATAAGCTTTAATTCAATTTAATTTGAATGTCTTAACCATTAACTCTAGACATCCAATGAGAAACACAAGTTGGGGAAATCTTGAAGAACATTTCTGTAAATGCTAAAAATCATCTGGCCCAAGCTTCTGACACACTACTGTCTAAATACTTTTATCTGGATCCTGTGTGAGCAACTTTACATTAACGGTCATATACGGTTGAAACTGCACCTCAGCGCCCTGAGAGGCAGCAAGAGATAATTGGATGTATTACCTAGAACGTATCAAATTAGATTTTCTCATTTCCTCAGGCAATTCTGGTGCTCTTTAGGAAATCATTTAGTATAATACAGAATTTCCCTTCAGAGTTTTAGCCTTTCTTTTGGTAAAAAAGAAACACTGACTGTACTCAAAATCTCAAATATTGCGATAAACTGTGTACCTTTTACTATACAGTCCAAGGTGTTGGACACCAATAAACAGCTTATTTTTTTCGGACCAACAGTCCAAAAGCTAAATCCTTACAGAGAAAAGCAAGACACATTTGAGAATAGTTGATAAATATTTCTACATATCATTTTTCTACCTTCAAAGTTGGAAGACTTCTTTCGCTCTCTTTAGGGATCAGCATTCTTGCTTTAAACAGGAGACCATCTAAGAGCATCCAGACCTTAAAGATCTCTGGGTTTCTTTGTTAGAAAGCTTGTTTTCCTCTGGGCGTCCAGGTCTGAATGTGGGAGCCAGCAGGGATTATCACTCACAGCTCGGTAGGGGCTCCTTCACTGGGGTTTGGGGAATCCCTGGAACAATGTCTACCACTCATAGAAGGACACAAATCCAATCTAAGTTCCTGACCCTGCTGGATTTAAGTCTGACCCAGTTTGGAGGAGGTTTCTTGTGGGTTTGAATTTTTCAAAAACATGAATAAGTCAAAGCAAACCTGCGGAGGAGTTACTAAGCTGAAAACTAGTATAATTATAGCATATTATTCATAGCACATTATAGCATAGAAAATGACCTCCAGCTTCTCTGTGTAAGTTCTGATAATAAATAAGAACATCAGAGCAAATGCTCTTAGCGTTTTTGTGCCGGTTGTTCATCACTACTGAACGAAATATCTTAACCCTCATGTTGTCCTCATGTTGTCCTCATGTTGTCCTCATGTTGTCCTATATCAATGTTCTTTTTAATTCCCCAAAATAACATGATTGATTCCTCACAATGCTCTTTGGCAAGTACAAATCTCTACTTTCATTAATTTTGGGGCGTCTTATTCAATTTTATAGTATTTGGAAAGAAAAAATGGAAGTGTTTTTGAAATAGTATTGAGTAAAAGTTGACATATTCCAGTCTGTGATTATCCATCAACATCCATTCCTTTAATTTTAGTCTCAATAATTCCTAATTTCTGCTATTCTAACTCAAAAATTAGGTATAATTTCCTAAAAATGAGGTTTATTGACCATAAATTCCAACAAAAGTAGTGTTTGAGCAGTGTTGAACGTAAAAAAAAAAAAAAAAGTGTCCAAAAGTGTTGGACAAAAACGTAAGAAAAAGTAAAAAAAAATCGATAAAAAGCATCAACAAAAGTGTTGACTTTCAATTTTGACAGAAAGACAACACGAGGGTTAAATCAACACCAGTCTGAACCCAAATCAAAGAACAATGAAACTAAATAGAGACATTTCGATATATCACCAGGCTTGACAAAGAGCAGCTATGGTCTAGGGATGCAACTGATGTTTTCTTTTTCCATTATCGATCGATCTGACACTTATTCTTCAATTGATCAATTCATGTTTGAGTCTATCAAATGTCAAATGGCCATCACAATTTCCCTGGGACCAAGCAAATGAACAAAACGTCTCGGCACGTTAGCGTACACCTGGCACGAAAAAGCAATTAGGTGAGGAAAATTACTGCAATTATTTCCCATTTATGATTGATTTTAGTAATAATATTTTGCATTTCTTATTGAAGAATCAAAAGCAGGGAAATCTTGTTTCCTTCGACCACAAGTCAAATCCTATTAGTAAGACTGAGCTTATCTTACACAACAATCATCAGAGAAACTACTTTCTCATCATTATCATGTCATTACCGCAACTGTCTCCTCATTATGTCCATAACCTCAATCACGTTTTGCCTTCCAAGCTCTATTATAATAATTATAATGGACTTACAAAGCACGCAGAGCTGCAGGCTCCGTCTCAAGTCAAATGATCTTGAAATTCAATACGGATCGATTCGGTTCTGAAAGTCTTTAAGTCCAATTAACGAGACAACAAACAGGAACCATCATTGGGTGGAATTTTAAAACTACAAAGCAAAAAAATAACACTAATGGGTCTTATTCTTGCAGTGGAGTTAGTTAAGAAACATCTTTTTCAGGGTTATTTGGATTGGTAGAAAAATGACATGATGGTCCGAATTTGGATTTACACTAACATGCAACTCGATTTTTCGAACCCAGAGATTCTACCTGATCAGCCTGAACAGTTTCTAGAGCTGCAGAGATTAATCCATTAATCAATTATTGTCAACATTTAATCACCAACTATTTTAAAAATCGATGGATCGGTCATTTATTTTATGAAAAAAAGGAAAACGTCTCTGATTCCAAAATGTTAAATGTGAATATCTTCTAGTTTCTTCTCTCATGTGACGGTAAACTCAACATCTTTGAGTTGTGGACAAATCAAGACATTTGAGGACATTGTCTTGGGCTTTTTGGGAAACACTGATCCACATTTTTCACCATTTTCTGACATTTTAGAGACCAAACAACAAAATAATAATAATAATCCAGTAAATGATCGTTAGTTGCAGCACTATGCTGTCCCTTCCTTTACACCAAATACAAGCCCCTTGCAATAAGAAAACTGCAGCAGTCCATATATTGACTCAGATCACTCTTAATTACTGCTTAATTATACTGTCTGATGTATGATGTATGTTTGATCCAAATATCACTCAAAAAACACTATACTGTCTTATATTTGTGTGTGCAAAAAAAACCTACAAAACTATAAAAACTGAACTTGCTAGAAGGATTACGAACTGGCTTTGTGCATCTGTCGTGTAGCTGAACACAAACCGCTGCATCTCACCTCATTCCACAGCACTAAAACCCTCCGCTAAACACTTAAACCCCCATGCAACAAGCGAGCACTTGAACACACCGCTTCCCATTTGAAATAAAAATGCATCAGATCTCACCGTGCATCGTCACGCCGAGCTTCGCTTCTGTCAGGGTTCGTCGGATCACAGACAAACGGGAAAAGAAAACAGAAAAAAAAAACTTCCCAAAGCTGCTGTCTATCTCTGTGCGTCTCCGCTCAACAAACTGACCGGCTCGGACACACACACACACACACACACACACACACACACACACACACACACACTGCCACCACATAGTCAAACAAAGGCTTTCCAACCCAGAACTCCACTCCCCTTTTTGTGTGGAAAAGGGGGGGCATGGTTTCCATGGCGATGCATCTCCTGCTGAGGCTAATTTGTGCAGAGCCACTTGTAGAAAGTGACTGTGTGTGTGAGGGTGAATGTGTGTGTGTGCGTGCGTGCATATGGGCGTGCATGCATGTGTGTGTGTGTGTGTGTGTGTGTGTGTGTGTGTTGAGAGAGAGAGAGAGCAAGCTGTTTACATTCAAACGTGGTGTGTGGGGACTTTTGTTGTCCACTCACTGCAGCTCACTGGTCTGATGGACCGGCGTGACGCTGCCTAAGAGTGTCTGAACTGGACGGAACATGATCATCTATCAACTACAGCACAGAGTCATCGATACATATCATATGTACACATATGTATACATATTAGGGGTATTGTAATATTCTGCGATATATTGCAATTTTTTACTTTTTTTCCCCGACTTCTAATTTTTCCCAATTTCAAATGATGTCCCCAAAAGGAAACGTTGTCAACATCTGTTTCATCTAAAAAGAAACATTTCTCTGTTTGTTCATAGCACTTCTATGTTATTGCTGCAAAATGAGATTATCAAGCAGACAAACTGACCACCACATATATAATAAAAGATCGATACTTGGAGCCTGTGTATCGATACAGTATTGCCACTGAATAGATTGCGATACTAGGCTGTATTGATTTTTTTGGATCTAACAGGAATGGATGCATGTGTATGCAATTGTGTGGTATGCAGTTTGTACATACACAAAAACACACAATGTGCTGCCAAGACGGATTTGCTCAAAATCAACATACACATGCACACACACACGCACGCATGCATGCATGCACGCATGCACACAAAATAACTCGGCCTGCAAAAGGACGGGGTAGCTGTGGTGACTGTGTGAGAGCGACTGCATTTGATGAGCGTAGATGATGAGGATGACAGCTTTTTATGAGCGAGTGAGCGAGCGTGTGTGAGCATGACTTGGAGACACAAAGGAAAATGTGTGTAAATGCTGAAATCTGCCTGCTGATCCTCCTTTCATCCAAACTGAATCCTACGTCTGTCAGCTTAGAAGCAAACACACAAAATCTAAAGTTATGCGATTAAAACAAGTAAGAAAACAAGAGTTGATTTGAGGGACTTTTTGTAATAATGCAATGTCTTTATTTACTCATCAAAAGATCTTCAGTGCTTTCATTTTTTATTTTATTTTATTTTACAGGTAATGGATAAACACTTAACCCCACAGTTCTTTCTTAGTAAGCATGTTCTAAGAGATAATATAGTGCTTACTGAAGAAAATACAAATTCTGACTGATGAAAAAGGAGATTCAAAGAGGAGAAAAAAGACCGATGAAGAGGAAATCTATAAGCTCTATAAACAATTATGTTTTTGGTTTGGTTCATTTTAGCCAATCCAACTAATCTCTGTGTTTATGTCCGGTCCGAGTCAGAGAGAAGCGTTTAAAATGGTTTATGTAAAGATATAACGACCCACAGTCAGAATTGGCACAATCGTGAGAATCAGGTTGTTAGGTTGAAAAATCACAGAATTTTCCTTTAAGAGACAGTTATCAATATCTGATCTGGTAGACTTAAAACACATGTCATGTTAGAGTAGACTGGTCCTACCAGACTGGTCCAGTAGCCTGGTCCTACCAGACTGGTCCAGTAGCCTGGTCCTACCAGACTGGCCCAGTAGCCTGGTCCTAACAGACTCTGGTCCAGTAGCCTGGTCCTAACAGACTCTGGTCCAGTAGCCTGGTCCTAACAGACTCTGGTCCATTAGCCTGGTCCTACCAGACTCTGGTCTGTCCATTAGCCTGGTCCTGCCAGACTCTGGTCCATTACCCTGGTCCTACCAGACTCTGGTCCAGTAGCCTGGTCCTACCAGACTCTGGTCCATTACCCTGGTCCTACCAGACTCTGGTCCATTACCCTGGTCCTACCAGACTCTGGTCCATTACCCTGGTCCTACCAGACTCTGGTCCATTACCCTGGTCCTACCAGAGAGTCTGACCACTCTCCATTGACGAGTGTTAACTTCCTTGAAGGCGGGTCCTCTGTTGAAGTTTAAAACTATTGGCTCTGCCCAGAGCCACTCTGGATCTTCCGTAACCAATCGCTAACGTTTGGACATGATGTCAGCTTAGCATCGCTAGAGTTAGCCTTAGCTAACTCCTTCACCACTAACGGACCGAGCTGGAAAATCGAACTTTTCCCGATCTCCGTGGGGAGCAGGGCCACAACATCACGGACCCCCAACAAAACTCAGCAAAGAGCGTTCCTGCTCGGGCTTTAACTTCTGGATATTCGGCATAACGGCCACAACGGACTGAATGGCTTTGCTCGCATCTTTCGCCGCCGCCATTACGGCTAGCACCCAACCTCAACGTCATCGTTCTCAGCCATTCAGAGGGCAGAGGCAGTCTAATGTTACAGGAAAACTGCTAGCCAAAGAAGTGAAGTCACTGCTTGGTATCTTTGGTGTGTGACTATTTGAAAGTGTACACACTGTATCTATGTGTGCCCTAATTGGCCAACAGACTGTCGGCACCATTATGCATTCTGTCAATATATTGATCCACGTCCCTGCAGGCTTCTTTCAACACACTGTTACATCACTGCACCCAAAATAGCTGTGGGCCTGTCAGTCCCAAAACTACTTTCCCGAAAATGTCAAAAGCAGAAGAGTTAAATGTTAAAACTTAAGGTTTCTGAGGGAAACTAGACACAAAATGACTTTATTTACACATTGAAGTGTTGAAGTGTGAGACACACACTCACACAACATCATCATCATACTTTTATCTCCCTCCATCTCCCTCCATCTCTCCACCCTCTGACACCTGCTCAGAGACAGACAGGCAGATGACAGGGACACCTCCCGGGGGCTTTTGAGAGCCACGTGCCGTGTCGACCTGACCCTGGTTTCCCCTGGGGCAGGCCACCCCCCCAAAAAAACCTCCTCTCACTACATTAAGCCCCATTCAAAAGTCGTCATCCAGTCTTGTTTAACATTCGATCAGAGGGGACCAGACGGTCGTGTTTCGCCTCAGCTGTCCAGCTGGTCTCCCAGAGGACACTTAAGATAAGACACACACAAGTGTGTGTCTTATCTTTGCATCCATCTATCTATTTATCTGTCTATCTATCTATCTATCTATCCATCCATCCAGTATTAGGGGACCACTAAGGTCTATATAAAAGAGACTTCAGATACAGTATTAGGGGACCACTAAGGTCTATATAAAAGAGACTTCAGATACAGTATTAGGGACCACTAAGGTCTATATAAAAGAGACTTCAGATACAGTATTAGGGACCACTAAGGTCTATATAAAAGATACTTCAGATACAGTATTAGGGACCACTAAGGTCTATATAAAAGAGACTTCAGATACAGTATTAGGGGACCACTAAGGTCTATATAAAAGAGACTTCAGATACAGTATTAGGGGACCACTAAGGTCTATATAAAAGAGACTTCAGATACAGTATTAGGGACCACTAAGGTCTATATAAAAGAGACTTCAGATACAGTATTAGGGGACCACTAAGGTCTATATAAAAGAGACTTCAGATACAGTATTAGGGGACCACTAAGGTCTATATAAAAGAAACTTCAGATACAGTATTAGGGGACCACTAAGGTCTATATAAAAGAGACTTCAGATACAGTATTAGGGGACCACTAAGGTCTATATAAAGAGACTTCAGATACAGTATTAGGGGACCACTAAGGTTTATATAAAAAGAGACTTCAGATACAGTATTAGGGACCACTAAGGTCTATATAAAATTAGGGACCACTAAGGTCTATATAAAAGAGACTTCAGATACAGTATTAGGGACCACTAAGGTCTATATAAAAAGAGACTTCAGATACAGTATTAGGGACCACTAAGGTCTATATAAAAGAGACTTCAGATACAGTATTAGGGACCACTAAGGTCTATATAAAAGAGACTTCAGATACAGTATTAGGGGACCACTAAGGTCTATATAAAAGAGACTTCAGATACAGTATTAGGGGACCACTAAGGTCTATATAAAAAGACATCAAAAGACCACCATGTCATGGGACCTTTAACATGCTGCAATCAGACAATTCTTCATTTTTATAATGAAGACCCAAACAAATTCAACGATTGTCAAAATAGTTGGCGATTAATTTGAAAGGAGACTAATCAACGTATCCATTTAAAACCATCAGTGATGCCCAGGCAGGGGAACCATCATTACCTACTGACATCAACAATCACCGTATTTCGAATTCAACTTGAAACGTCTGGCGTTCGATTTTACCATAAGTGGACAAGGCACAGAGACAAGTATCGACAAGATACTGAACTGAGAATAGTCCTGCCAATGAGTTAGTCAATACTCTGATAGCCCAGGGAGTCTGGCTGGGTTTCAAACAACAGGCAAACCCGGGACGTCACCCAGAAGGGATGTTTTGGCGTCATATACAGGTACAGGCCAGAAATTCACCCCAATATTATAAAATACAATATTTGTGTGGGAGTCACCGTGCGGACGGTGAATCCAAACACCTTTTTTTCCTGTGTAACATTTGTGTATATCATGCCCGCATTCTGCACTGCTCCAGCCTGTTGCTAGGCAACCGGGGGTCGGGGGGATGGGGGGTCAAAGGGCACCAACAGGGCCAGACTCTTCTCATTCCTGTCTGAGGCACGTTGGTCGGTGGGGGGAGGACTGTTTGATTATTACAATGACAAACGACACACACACACACACACACACACACACACACACACACACACTGTGTGATATTTCAGTGCTCCCACATCCTGACCTGCTAATGTTTACTGAGGGTTTGTGTGTGTGTGTGTGTGTGTGTGTGTGTGTGTGTGTGTGTATCAGGACTCACCTTGTGTGTATTTGGTTTGATGCATCGAACGAAATAGGGGTTGGAAGTGCTGAGTGTGGCCATCAGGGAGTGCAAAGAATCCTGCAAAAACCAAACACTTCTGTTACTACTTCAGTAGTATTACGGTGAATACTTCTACTTCTACTGCAGCTACTACGTATAATACTAGGCCTGGGTTAAAATAATAGATTCTCCAATTAAAATCAGTACAAATATCAAGAAACTGGTGCAAGAAATGAGGGTTGCTTTATGCTTGTACAATTTAAAGCAGACGTTTTCTGAAGATCTGAATATTGAATTAGGAACTGAAGATTCCTTGACCTCACCTGATTGTAATCAGATCGGGAACTGATAAATCGGAATTGAACCAATTCAGGAAATCATTGCAGATACCAAGCCCTATATAATACTGTGATTACCAATTATTTATACTTGTAGCAGAGGTACCACTACACTTGATGTGGCAAATACCATAACTATAATGGTTGATAATATTTTTTAGAACCTCTTTTCTTACAAAAATGTACTACAACTACAACTGACAGTACTACATTATTAGTCTATCTCTACATCTCTACTATGGGTATTACACTACTACTACTACTACTACTACTACTACTACGGCTTATTATAACTGCATTGACCCGAATATAAGAAAGAGTTTTAGTTTTCCCCCTATAAACGTGGCGTACTGTGATCACCTTAAACTGGGAGCTGACTGTGGGCCGTCTGTGCTTGGTGCTCTTCAGGGTGTCCTGTTTGTTTCGGCTCAACACGTGTTCAAACAGATCGTAGACAAAGTCCAACCTGACGAGAAAAGGGAAACAGTTGGAGTACACAGGCTGTGTACACACATTTACAAGAAGAAGAGGGATTCATGACACGCCAGCACAAGAGCTTAATAATCTGAAGAACTGCAGTTAAAAAGTTGTTACCCCAATGGGACTGATGATGCACTACTGCCCTACTAATGACCTACCCCATTTACAGAACATCTGGAAATTCACCAGTGGGCATGAATAAAGTATCTATCCCTCCATCCATCCATCCATCTACCCGTCCATCCATCTACCCATCCATCTACCCGTCCATCCATCTACCCACCTATCTATCTATCTATCTATCTATCTATCTATCTATCTATCTATCTATCTATCTATCTATCTATCCATTCATTCATATTAGTGGGTGCACGAGTTTGAAATTAAAATATGAATCGATTTTTGGAATTCTATGAATCGATTTTTTGTTTGTAGAACTTGAATTGCAATACAAATGTGAATACATTTTTTTGCACACCCCTACTATCTATCTATCTATCTATCTATCTATAGTAATTAAGATAATAAATTGGTTCTCCATGTTCTTAGACATCCTTCATGCTAGGGATACACCTCATTCTCATATTTGTATATGTAAAATCAAACCAATGTTTCAATTATGTAAATTTCTTTAAATTAAAGACATATTAACTTTTACACTTTTCATTTGTGATTATCGCTGCTTATTTCAGTTTAATTATCATCAACAAAGCATGACAATTTCTGTGAAAATCATTTTCATACACATTTACACCAATCCATTTGACACAACATAACAATTAACATCTGGAGACAGGCACCAACATGCCACTGAGCAAGGCATCTAGTCCCCAATTCTTTTTTTGTAGGTAAATGACAGGAGGATGAAGCAACTCTCTGCCCCCACATCAGAATCAGATTCAGAAATACTTTATTCATCCCCGAAGGGAAATTCTGTGTTGCAGTTGCACAAATTGTATAAATATCAAGTAGAAATATAAATAAAGAAATAAAAGGAGTGTGGATATGTCACACATGTCTCTTCTTTGATGAAACAGCTGCAACGTACCTGCTCTCCCTCAGCAGGTTGAGGATGTCGTCTCTGAAAGTGTCTCTGTTCTTCTCCAACATCCCCCTCACGTCGTACAACACCTGCAACACGCCACAAGGGGGCGGCAGAGAGATGTTAGAGAGATGTGGGTGTCACTATGCAGAAAGCTGAGTTTGTTCTGAACATTTTAATATGACACAAGTGGGGATCAGTTATATGCAATTACATTAAAAAGGTACATTTAAGAAGATATATTAACCCTCCTGTTGTCCACGGGTCAAATTTGACCCATTTTTAAAAAGTTTCCATATCAGAAATTTGGGTTTATTTTTCAACCAAATTGTCAAAAAAACTAACATGGATGGTTCTGTACGTCTTTACTCTTCACTGGTAAAATCAATGATATAACAAAAAACCTGGAAGAAAATTGACAAAAACATCTGGAAAAGTGTCAAAAAAGAACAAAAGGTTGAAAAACAAATGTTTTCATTTAAAATTCTGACCGAGTAAAAGAGAGATGTTAGACCAAGAAAAGAAAAGAGGAGCAGCTCCTGAACTTTTTCATTTGTATTTGACGTGTATTTTGTTCTGAAAGACAGTTTTATGAACAATGCTCTTTTACACAAAACTTTACTAGTAACTCGTAAACAGCATTGAACCTCTATCCGACCTCTATGAAGTATAGTAATTTATATGAACTTCTGAAATGGTTTTTAATTTGAGCACATGTACTATTGTAACAGATATGAATTGTATTTGTAATTGATATAAATATAAGGATGTAGAAATCAGATAGATGCAATGAATACAAAATGCATATTTGTGTCACTCACTTAGGAAACAACACAAAACTAAATATTTTTTAAGCCACTTTGGTACACAATGTAGGTTTAAGAAGGCCCAATCAGTTGTGTGTGAGTCCCATCATCTAATGAAATAAAGGTGCTTCCGTCCGGCCGTGGATGCCGTCTGCCTACTCAACAGGTTCAAAAACTACTGTCTTTGAAAGCAACTAAGGTAGTTTAAATGTTGTATTCATTTCATTCATTCATATTGTTTTCTATAGTTCTTTACCTGTGTTGTGTGATTTCTACATTGCATGTATGGTGTGTGTGATACTGCTGGCTGTAAACCACATTGCCCCTCTGGGGAGAATTAGCTTTTCCTTTAATAAATAGTGATGATGGAGCAAGAGCAGTGTGTGGGAATTTGTCTTTCATCAAACACAGAACGATACTAAACTAATAAAAAAACACTGGTATCGGTATCTTACCTCTCCTGCGTAGTGCCTGACTCCAAAGTTGTGCACGGCAACGCGTGGTTTCACATAGAACGAGTTTTTCTGCGGCAAGAGAGAGGAAAACAGTTTAATGACACTCCTTGCTCCTCTGGTACATCACCGACAGCACCACAGTCCTCTGGTACATCACCGACAGCACCACAGTCACAGAGAAAAGATGATTACAAATCCCATTAGTAATCTTTTCTACAGCTGCTTTCTGAGGGCCGAGATCAGCACATGTTGACCGAAAGCATACTGACATTTAACTGGAAGAACAATGGGTTCCTACTACCAGGGCTGTAGTCAAGACCACCTTTGTCGAGTCCAAGACAAGTCCAAGACCAGGACTAGTCGAGTCCAAGACAAGGCCGAGTCCGAGTCAAGACCGAGTCCAGGACAGAAAAAAAGGTCTTATGCATGACAGTATCAAGACAATCATTTTGGGTTTCACTTTCCCTCCAATATTATTATCAACATAATAAAGACATCATCCGAGAGGAGCTCGGAGTAGAGCCGCTGCTCCTTCGCGTCGAAAGGAGCCAGTTGAGGTGGTTCGGGCATCTGGTAAGGATGCCTCCTGGGGGGTCCCTAGGGAGGTGGTCCAGGCACGTCCAGCTGGGAGGAGGCCTCGGTGAAGACCCAGGACTAGGTGGAGGGATTATATCTCCAACCTGGCCTGGGAATGCCTCGGGATCCCCCAGTCGGAGCTGGTTGATGTGGCTCGGGAAAGGGAAGTTTGGGGTCCCCTACTGGAGCTGCTGCCCCCGCGACCCAATAACGGATAAGCGGATGAAGATGGATGGATGGATGGATGGATGGACATAATAAAGACACCTGGACTCGGTCCAGACCAAAAGCCATATCTGGCAAGACCAGTGGCTGAGGCCGAGACAAGTTCGAGTCCAAATACTAGCGAGTCCGAGACAAGTCCGAGACCATAGAAAAACGGTCTTGAGTCCGGACTCGAGTCCAAGACCAAACTCGAGTACTACAGCCCTGCCTCCTACTGTTGTAAAGTGTTTATTTTAAATAAATATTTGCCAGATAAAAAGCTGTGAAATGGAATCTGTGAGTAAAGAGTCAAGTCCTGTAGTTATTACCCTTTCAGCCGGGCTTAGACAGCCTTCCTGCCTCTGGTTTGAAATGCCCGATCTGTGATTCATAATGCAGTTTAATGAGGTTGTAAAGCTTCACTAAGAGCACAGCCAAGAAAATATTCACTGAAATATTTACAGGCGCTCATATTTATTCAAATTAAACTTTACTACTTGCACTCACATCAGTGTTTAAATCAAGTCCAGATTCAAAAGCCAAGACCTGTACAGGGATCCTGTTAGCAACAGATGCTAACAACATTACAAATGGGCCTGTGACCTTGCGCTAACACAAAAATCACTTCTGATTGGGCAAATGACTCAATAATGTGTTTATTTCTGATGTTATTCACAGCCGTAACTGTGACTTTTAAAGATATAAAGTTAAAACCGTCTGAGGACGAAAGACTCACTGGTGCATCCAAAATTATTATTTATTTACAACTTTAATCTTTTATAACTTAAGACTTTGGTAGACACATCATAAGTTAAGGTTTGTTTTTAAAAGATATTTTAGATAAAATATGGGCGTCATTATTTGGAAAGCTGAGTTTGTTCTGAACATTTTGATATGACACATGCGGGGATCGGTTATATGCAAATACATTAAAAATTTAAATTTAAGAAGATATGTTAACCCTCCTGTTGTCCACGGGTCAAATTTGACCCACTTTTAAAAGGGTTTCCATATCAGAAATTTGGGTTTCTTTCAACCAAATTGTTATGTTGTATATTAGAGCATTTGAAAAAAGAAAAATACTTTATACTAATAATAATATAACAAAAAAAACAACTGACAAAAACATCGGGAAAAGTGTCAAAAAAGAACCAAAGGTTGGAAAATAAAAGTTTTCATTTAAATTTTGACCCAGAAAAAAACTAAAAGTAGCGTGGTCGACACACACACACACACACACACACACACACTGATGATGATGATGATGATGATGATGATGATAGGTGATTGTTTTCACCGCCAGGTAGGGTGTAGAGAACAAAGCGCAAAGAGTAAAGCATAGCGCAGGTATTCATCAAGGGTGGCAACGAAGCTTTTTTCCGTTGCCAAGTAACGACATGCTGTCATCACATTGGTTGTGCTTTCAAAAGGTCAGCGGCAACAAGGTCAAAGATGCTGTCACTCCCCGATGTGAGTCGAGTGCAGATTTGAGTCGTACATGCTCAGATTTAAACGGTTTACAGCATAACATATCATATTGAAATCTGTGAAATTTATGAAATAATAAACTTTTCTCATTGCAATCAATAACAGAAGATGGGAATCATTTCAAAAACTTTTTAGCTATCTATGGTTGTTATACAGTATATAGCTATGATTGATTGATTGCTAACATTAGCTCAAAACACCTTTCAAGTGACAGCCTTTGTTGTGTTTGATTGCTAGCTTGTAGCTAAGCTAGCATTCATTTCAAAAACGTTTTAGCTATCTATGGTTGTTTGGTTGCTAACGTTAGCTCAAACCACCATTCAACTGACAGCCTTTGTTGTGTTTGATGCTAACTTGTAGCTAGCAGTGAACCAACTTGGTTAAGTAGGTCCAATTTTACTGTATTGACATCACATAAGTCTCTTGTTAGCATCTTGTATGCTACTTGTCACGAAGTGAAGCATGCGCGACTCAAATCTGCACTCGACTCACATCGGGGAGTGACAGTTACTCTGTAGGTGAAAATACAAGAAATATTTTGGAGAAAGAACAATAACTGTGAAACCTAAGAGCAGGGATTTATCAACTTGGAGCGACGACGAGGTGGAACTGTTCTGTAAGCCGAGCGGTGCGCCGCCAGGGGTAGCGCAGCGCACAGCTGGCCGGCACTGCTCTCCTCATAGGAAATCAATGGAACAGCTGGCACAAAGGGGTTTAGTCGCCTATCATGTGTTGAGGTTAAATTTAAAGAAACCTGCTGAAAGGTCAACAAAGACAACTGTTGCTGCGTTAGAAGGAGACGTACTGAGTGCTGGCTGTGGAGTTTCTCCAGTAAGGTGTCGTCTGTGGCTTTGGGGAAGTGACTCTCCTCATTCATCAGTGCCAGGAGACCCAGTTTCTATGGAAACACGGAGAGAAATTGATCATCTTAGTTGTCCTATTCCTCACCAAACTGATCTCTATTGTTATTTTGTCATCATATAATACATCCATTTCAGTTCCCTCTTGTTATAGAACACTTTGCATTCAGGTGAATATTAGAAGGAATATCGTCTCCAATGCCTCCTCAACAAAGTATCTTATTATTATCCAGTCCCTCCAGAAAAACACGATTATGAGATCGCATAATTCAATGCATAATCAGCCAAAGTCTGCATATTTATGCATTTTTTCAAATACGCCGTACTTTTGCTGCATAAATTGCCGATTTCCACGCAAAATAATGCGGGGCTTGCATGATTTCATAATCCTTGCATTTTCAAAAAAGTCACACATCTTAGCAAAAAGTTGAAAAATGTTGCGTTTACTTCACACAGGACCAGCCATTTTCCCCTGTTGCCAAGGGAACGTTATGAAGTGATGTAATTACGCGACGTTTTCAAAAAGCTTACAGTTGTAAGTATATTAGTAGTATGTAAATTTATGTTACAGTTTCCATTGGAAGCACTTATTTTAACAGAAGATGTCTGTTTTGTACAACAGGAAGCACACATTTAATTTATTTTTATATTTTATTTATTCATTTTTTTTAGAAGTTAAAGAAGCATATTCCTTTCGTAAAGCTAGAGAACTTGTTTGACTCATCAATGTTTTGTAAGTCTGAGCCATGTGTTTATTAAGGTCTGAAATAAAACAAGATGAGAACTTAAATATTCCCAGCACTTTCTGTGATGTACTATGCTTGCTTATCATAGGAAGTAAGAAATGACTCTTTACATTAAGGTAGGAGGCTACTTTTTCATCAAACCGCAGTTTTGCAAGTTCCCGCAATTTCACTGCATAAAATTGCATTATTATCCCACATATTTCATCGCATTTTTAAAAAAACGTGCCGCATAATCAAGGATTTTTGCCTGCAACAATCACCAAACAAATCTGCATTTTTGTGGAAGGACTGATCTCATTATTAAGACCTGAGTCATAGCTAATTTTACCTGCAACAGGACTCTCTAGAAATGTGTTTTAAAATTTATCATAGAAACTCTCTTTGTCAACAGCATCATCCTACTGTCTTCTGTGCAAAAGGAAGTGGAGTTGTCAAATCGCCCCTTTGTGTACCTTCTCGATCAGATCCAGACACTCTCCGTTGTCCATCCAGTTGATGTCGACCCAAACCAGGCCTTCCCTGCAGGAAGCAGTCACGAAACAAACAGGGGTCAGAGACATTTTACAGCAAATGAACAAATGCACAGCATGGAAGTAAACTCCTTACTGAGCAGCATTTTGAGACAAAAACATCTCCGTCTGAGTTTTAGCTCCGGTAGCAGAGCGACAACTGTAACTGTATGAATAGTATGTGAGCTACCTAACCAATAAGACGTTTTCAAAAGGTCTCCATAAGTCGTAAACCTTGGAGGTTTCAACCAAAAGAGGGGCAGCAATGTTTCCAAATGTCTCAGTTTTAGCAGCTCAGAAACGCCGGAGTTGTGAAAGATCAGAGCCTAACACGAACCTTGGTGCCCCAGGCCAGATTTAAGTTTGTTTCTTCCGAAGCTTTCTGCAATTTTGTCAATGTTTTTGTCAATGTTGACAATGTTTTTGACGATGTTTTTGAAAATGTTGACAATGTCTTTGACAATGTTTTTGACAATGTTGACAATGTCTTTGACGATGTTTTTACGATGTTTTTGACAATGTTGCTGACGATGTTTTTGTTGATGTTGTTGACGATGTTTTAGACGATGTTGTTGACGATGTTTTAGTCGATGTTGCTGACGATGTTTTAGTCGATGTTGTTGACGATGTTTTAGTCAATGTTGTTGACGATGTTTTAGACGATGTTGTTGACGATGTTTTAGTCGATGTTGCTGACGATGTTTTAGTCGATGTTGTTGACGATGTTTTAGACGATGTTGTTGACGATGTTTTAGTCGGTGTTGTTGACGATGTTTTAGTCGATGTTGTTGACAATGTTTTAGTCAATGTTGTTGACAATGTTTTTGACGATGTTTTTGACAATGTTGACAATGTCTTTGACAATGTTTTTGACAATGTTGACAATGTCTTTGACAATGTTTGACAATGTTTTTGACAATGTTGCTGACGATGTTTTTGTCGATGTTGTTGATGATGTTTTTGTCGATGTTGTTGACGATGTTTTAGTCAATGTTGCTGACGATGTTTTAGTCGATGTTGTTGACGATGTTTTTGTCGATGTTGTTGACGATGTTTTTGTCGATGTTGCTGACGATGTTTTAGTCGATGTTGTTCACGATGTTTTTGTCAATGTTGTTGACGATGTTTTAGTCGATGTTGTTGATGTTTTTGTCGATGTTGTTGACGATGTTTTAGGCAATGTTGCTGACGATATTTTTGTCGATGTTGTTGACGATGTTTTAGTCGATGTTGCTGACGATGTTTTTGTCGATGTTGCTGACGATGTTTTAGTCGATGTTGCTGACGATGTTTTTGTCGATGTTGCTGACGATGTTTTTGTCGATGTTGTTGACGATGTTTTTGTCGATGTTGTTGACAATGTTTTAGTCGATGTTGTTGACGATGTTTTAGTCAATGTTGCTGACGATGTTTTAGTCAATGTTTTTGTCGATTTTTTGTTGCTTTATTGAACGTTGTCGGCAGGCTTTTTCCACCTTTATTTTGCTTTTTTTAAACTTTTTTTTAAATCAGTTTGTTGCTTTTTCAACATTGTCGCGTTTTTTTTCTTAATAACTTTAAACCTTTTTTTTACTCATTTGGACTGCTGGCATTATACAGCATTATACTGCCTATGCCACAGACCCTCCCAGTGAAAGATATTCACTTTTTTTAACCAAAACGTAGTGTCGATGTAGTCTGTGTCATATTCAAGTCTTTCACTCCACCAGAAATATGTCTGCACCCCTGGCCGCTTGTTATTAAGTGCTTTCAGGTAGTAATTGATGGATTGTGAACAGATGCTGCATGTGCAGATAGGAAAGTCCAACAATTAGGAATTGCAGGTTGGCAGCTAACAGTATTTTGTGCAATTTTATAAAAAAAGTCACCCGACCCAAAGGATAAAACAAAGCCAAGACAGTCTCCGAAGGCTGCAGCTTTGCAAATTAGGAAGCTGTTAAGTTTTGGTGGGGCTCCGGAGCGACTGCCTTCAGGCTGGTGACCTCATCAGCTGTGTTTTCTAAATATTGAGAAACATCAGGTAACAATTTGGTCAGAGTGGATATGAAATTATGTTTGTTTATATATGTGGAGTCCCAATACTTGGCAGGGCTCGGATTTTCCATGCTAGCTTAGCCAAAGCAGAGCAGTGCTAAAGAGTGTGCGCCTTCATATGTCATGTTCAATGACATCTGATTTCACTCAGAACGTGTTCATTTATGAAAGATCCATTTTATTCCAGACAAAACACTACATTGAAACCTTGGTTCTCTGAGTAAACCTAACCTTCTCATTCAGGCAAAACACTGCTGCGACACACGAGTTCACCATTATCTACAAAAGAACTACTTACATGTCCCTGTTCTGCAAGTATTCGACGTAAAGTTGGAAGTGCGCCCTTGATTAGAAGAAGTCTTCCAGCTAATCCTGCCTTGCTCAATGGCGTATTTTTCCCCAACTTTGCCTTCCAGCCAGCTAACCCTAACCCTAACCCTAAATATAACCATTGCTGCGCTGCCTGGAAGGAGACGTTGGGGGCAAAAAACACCAAACACCACCTGCCTTGAGAAAAAGCTAGCTAGCTAGCTAGCTGATGTGATCCTTACCTAGCTGTCGGTACCCGATCTGCACGATCCATCATGCGCATGCACAAGATGTTCGCGCATTAGCGTGGAACATATTGTGCAGTATTGTAAATCCTTCAAACAGGATTATCATCTGTGCATGTGCTAACATCTTGCACATGCGCAGGACGGGTCGGGGAAGCAGCACAGATTGGGTGTCACTGCCCGATGTAAGTCGAGTGCAGATTTGAGTCATGCATGCGTCCCTTTGCGACGAGTAGCCTACAACATGCTAACAAGAGACTTCTGTAATGTCAATACAGAACAAAACACAACAAAGGCTGTCACTTGAATGGCATTTTTAGCTAACGTTCAAACAAGAGATTGCTAAAACGTTTTTGAATTGATTTCTATCTTCTGTTATTGTTTGTAACAAGAAAAGTTTATTATTTCATGGATTTCACAAATTTCAGTATGACATGTTATGCCGAAAATCGTTTAAATCTGAGCATGCGCGACTCAAATCTGCTCTTGACTCACATTGGGTAGTGACAACGGGTGCCGACGCTAGGTAGGCTACTGCTAAAATAGAGAGGTCAACACGCAGGGTGAAAAGAAGAGCTGTTGCAATGTGCAGTACAACAAGAATGTTTTTTTCAAAATGAAACCATGTAAACCTATTCTGGTACAACCTTTAAATACAATTATGAACCTGAAAATGATCAGAATATGGGCGCTTTAAAACGGTTTAAAATAAACCTGACTTTTGTTCTCTGCCTTTGTAGACAAGATCAGCTAACAGCTAAGACACCATTTCTGGGCTGAACTAATGAACTGCATTTGGAAACGCAGAGTCAACAGACGACGACAGACTTTTGACAAACAAAACAAGCCATCGCGGGTAAAACAGCCTCCACCTACTTGTTGTATTCAAGTTGCTCCAGGGAGAAAATGTGCTTGTTAAAATATTCCTGAAGCTTCTCATTTGCATAGTTGATGTTGAACTGCTCAAAGCGGTTGACCTACGGGGAACAACGTAGGGTAGACGTTAGACAGAAAACACAGATGAAGAGATAATGAAGAAGCCTGCGGTGGATTTCCTGATTAACAAAGTATGATTAAAAAACTTTGGTAAAAGGGGAAATTTTCTTTTAATTGGTGAGTTTAAATGAGTATGCTTCAGTGGAATTCAATGTGGAATTCAATTTAATGCAGTTAACTCTCCTATTGTACTCGGGTCATTTTCAAAAGGTTTTAAAAAAAAACATATACATATCAGTCAAAATATCGGCATATGAGATTTTTAAATAACCAAATATTCGTATCGTATTGGTCGAGCCCTAGTGGAGAGTTTACCCAGAGACGGTTTGAACAGCTGTTAAAAAACATACATCGGTCAATCCGAGAGGTATCAGAACCGGTATCGAAACGTCTCTAGTACTGAGCAGTTAAACACTTAATATCAGGGTTTAATATTAACTTTTGTATCCATTAGTGACCAATCAGCAGTCTGCAGGTTTCCACGTCACCTTTTGGTATCGCCTCAGCTCGCTTGGAACCTCGACTGAGGTCGTACTACAAAAAGTACCTCTTAGCAGGTACCAAAAAAGGCGAGTAGAGGCGAGTAGACGGCATGCAGTGGAAAAACACCATAAGTGTGATCTTTGCCCACATTGCCGTTTCATGGTGAATCTTCCATGAGTTCAAACACACCTCAAAGTTCTCGAATCCAAAGATGTCGAGGATGCTGATGGATTTGAAGTCTTCTTTGCCCCTGATGCGGTTGTTGAGCTTGCGGATGATCCAGTTGAAACACTGAGAGTAAAGTGCCATGGCCATGGAGTCTCTGGAGTCCACCGCCTGCAGACGAGCAGAGGGAAACACACAACTCAAACAACAGACATCACTCAGAATGAACAGAAAACTACCATGTTTTCATACAGGCTAGATTTGTTTTACAATATCATATTATACCACTATATTTCAGACAAAATAATCCTAAAGTTTTTTCTTTTGTGTGTATTTACACCTTATGGCTCTTTTATTTTGATTTGAACTTTAATAATCGCTGCAGTTGTGTGCAATGTGTGGTCAGGTTCAGTTTTAGGTTTTTTATTTCAGAAATGGAGATAGGGTTTATAATTGTATCCTGTCCTTTGATTTTTTTAGGTTTTGCAAAGCCTGGTGCACTTCCTGGGGGCATGATATATACGGAATAAAAGGTTTCACCGAATCCCAGCCCATATGTTGACTGTAAATAGGGTCTAGGAACACACTATCGGGTGTGTGAGTAGACATGTAGACGGTAGTCTGTGGAGATCATTAGAGGTGGCTCACCTGTTCCACAGTGAGTGGGGTGCAGATCTCCTCGCCCCTGAGGATCATGGACCGGTGGGTCAGGACCTCGGCGAGCTGATCTGGGGTCAGCCCCAGCAGCTCGGACGTCCGGCTGAGAGCTGCTGATTTAAGAAACGCACAAAGCTTATCATCAGACACTTCCGAGATGCTTGGATTGAACATTTACATGTTTCAAACAGGTCTGTAATTCATCTAATTAGGCAAAGTTGTGCTGATCACGTTGATTTTTTAGCATCATCCTACATGTCATTCATCCAGATCAGTCCTGGTGCTCACGTCTCCCTGATCGCCTGTCCATTAACCAATAACAGCTGTCTCCATCTGTCCCAAACATGACCTTTGACTCTTGAATATTAAACACTTTTGCATTTGTTCAGTCCGGTGCTAAAGTGGCCTAAAGTACTGCTACTTTACACCTTTGTTCCTGAAAAACAACAGTCATAAGCAAGGCCACATGGAATCTGAGGACAGAAAATATACACATATAAAAATATTGTTAACACATCTCCACCCCAACCAAAAAAAAGTTGCTAAATGCTAAATTCTGCAGATTTTCACTCTGTATCACAGCTCAAAAAAATTAAAATGTTTCTGTTTGGGTCTATTCATAAGTCATATGATCACGAGAGATCCTTGACATGTCAAGGCAAACACTTTTCTGATCTAAGAAGACTTTTAAAAGATTTTTGTAAAACAGTTTTTAAACTGTTTTTTCTTACAATACAAACTGAATTGCAGCGAACTGTAAAATGGTAGAAATAATATCAGAAAAACCTCCTTGGGCCAGACATCATTCTCTGTTGAGGGAGCTGAGGAATGGAATAAATCCAAAATAATAAGCTTTTTAAAATTAAACAGAAGAAGTTTTCAACTGATGATAAGACCTGCAGTTATATACGGGGGTGCAGGGTGGTGTATGGGAGTGCTGGGGTGGATACATACAGTGGGTACGGAAAGTATTCAGACCCCTTTAAATTTTTCACTCTTTGTTTCATTGCAGCCATTTTCCAAAAATCAAAAAAGTTCATTTTATTTCTCAGTAATGTACACTCAGCACCCCATCTTGGACAGAAAAAAACAGAAATGTAGAAATTTTTGCAAATTTATTAAAAAACAAAAACTGAAATATCACATGGTCATAAGTATTCAGACCCTTTGTTCAGTATTTAGTAGAAGCACCCTTTTGATCTAATACAGCCATGAGTCGTTTTGGGAAAGATGCAACAAGTTTTTCACATCTGGATTTGGGTATCCTCTGCCATTCCTCCTTGCAGATCCTCTCCAGTTCTGTCAGGTTGGATGGTAAACGTTGGTGGACAGTCATTTTCAGGTCTCTCCAGAGATGCTCAATTGGGTTTAAGTCAGGGCTCTGGCTGGGCCATTCAAGAACAGCCACGGAGTTGTTGTGAAGCCACTCCTTCGTTATTTTAGCGGTGTGCTTAGGGTCATTGTCTTGTTGGAAGGTAAACCTTCGGCCCAGTCTGAGGTCCAGAGCACTCTGGAAAAGGTTTTCGTCCAGGATATCCCTGTACTTGGCCGCATTCATCTTTCCCTCGATTGCAACCAGTCGTCCTGTCCCTGCAGCTGAAAAACACCCCCACAGCATGATGCTGCCACCACCATGCTTCACTGTTGGGACTGTATTGGACAGGTGATGAGCAGTGCCTGGTTTTCTCCACACATACCGCTTAGAATTAAGGCCAAAAAGTTCTATCTTGGTCTCATCAGACCAGAGGATTTTATTTATCACCATCTTGGAGTCCTTCAGGTGTTTTTTAGCAAACTCCATGCGGGCTTTCATGTGTCTTGCACTGAGGAGAGGCTTCCTTCGGGCCACTCTGCCATAAAGCCCCGACTGGTGGATTGCTGCAGTGATGGTTGACTTACTACAACTTTCTCCCATCTCCCGACTGCATCTCTGGAGCTTAGCCACAGTGACCATTGGGTTCTTCTTTGCCTCTCTCACCAAGGCTCTTCTCCCCCGATAGCTCAGTTTGGCCGGACGGCCAGCTCTAGGAAGGGTTCTGGTCGTCCCAAACGTCTTCCATTTGAGGATTATGGAGGCCACTGTGCTCTTAGGAACCTTAAGTGCAGCAGAAATTTTTTTGTAACCTTGACCAGATCTGTGCCTTGCCACAATTCTGTCTCTGAGCTCCTCAGGCAGTTCCTTTGACCTCATGATTGTCATTTGCTCTGACATGCACTGTGAGCTGTAAGGTCTTATATAGACAGGTGTGTGGCTTTCCTAATCAAGTCCAATCAGTATAATCAAACACAGCTGGACTCCAATGAAGGTGTAGAACCATCTCAAGGATGATCAGAAGAAATAGACAGCACCTGAGTTACATATGAGGGTCACGGCAAAGGGTCTGAATACTTATGACCATGTGATATTTCAGTTTTTGTTTTTTAATAAATTTGCAAAAATTTCTACATTTCTGTTTTTTTCTGTCCAAGATGGGGTGCTGAGTGTACATTACTGAGAAATAAAATGAACTTTTTTGATTTTTGGAAAATGGCTGCAATGAAACAAAGAGTGAAAAATTTAAAGGGGTCTGAATACTTTCCGTACCCACTGTATGTAGGTGTCTTGTATGTTTATGTGCTTTATGTACAGTATTTTAATTGTGGCAATGTTTAATGTCACAATTAAATGCCTCTTTAAAAGCCCTTTTAGGGACGGCCATTGGAAACTAGCAATAGCTATAAATGCTGTGCATTGGGGATTTGTTGCAAAATGTCTATGTCTAAGAATCTGTCAATATTCAAATAAACGTGAAATTAAAATAAATGTAAATAAAAAGCTAAAGTTCCAGAAATTCTGCAGATTTTCACTCTGGATCACCGCTGAAAACTGTAAATAAAAATCGGTAGATCCCGTTTGAGAGTGGGCATATAGTCACATGACCACTCAAAGTCCTTGTCAGGTTAATGTAAACACAGGTAGATATTTAAAATAATAATAATAATGCTGTAGTTATTCCTGCGAGGACAGTCTCACCCTGACAGGACAACAGAAACACTGAAACCTCTCTGACCTGATTTGGAGGAGACCTGGGCTCCTCCGGCCGTCATGAACTCGATGTTTCCCGCCTGCAGGACCGCGGCCAGGAGGCGCAGGATCTCCCCGATGTTCTCCTCTGTGAACTGCATCGTTCGCATGGCATTCTGGGAAACACAAACACACTGAAGCTCAGTAAAGTCCCCGGGTCGCAGCTTCACGTTCTGGGCTCATGCTGAATCCCTCAGCAGCTGATTTTGTTTTTTTTGGAGGGGGGGGGTCCAGAGTAAAAAGATCTCTGAAAGCTGCTGTATGGTTACAATCTGTCTTCAGCAGCTGATTTCGTATTTTGGGCTGTTTCGGAGGTTTGGAATGACTTGAGGTTTTCACAGCAGTGCTTTGACTTTTCAGTCCCACTGGGATCAAATATAGAGCGTTTCTTACTCTGAATATGAAAGAACGAGTCCCATACAGAGATATATGCAGATCTATGTGGGCCAGTATATGTGTAGCATAGTTGAATGTGAAAATATCCTTTAAAACATTTTCAAGTTGACAAAATCAAATTATCTCAGGATACAATACATAACTTTCTAGTAGGCCTACATACATATGTACACACACATATATATATATATATATACAGTATATACACACACATATACACACACATACACTCACCGGCCACTTTATTAGGTACCCCATGCTAGTAACGGGTTGGACCCCCTTTTGCCTTCAGAACTGCCTCAATTCTTCGTGGCATAGATTCAACAAGGTGCTGGAAGCATTCCTCAGGGAGTTTGGTCCATATTGACATGATGGCATCACACAGTTGCCGCAGATTTGTCGGCTGCACATCCATGATGCGAATCTCCCGTTCCACCACATCCCAAAGATGCTCTATTGGATTGAGATCTGGTGACTGTGGAGGCCATTTGAGTACAGCGAACTCATTGTCATGTTCAAGAAACCAGTCTGAGATGATTCCAGCTTTATGACATGGCGCATTATCCTGCTGAAAGTAGCCATCAGAAGTTGGGTACATTGTGGTCATAAAGGGATGGACATGGTCAGCAACAATACTCAGGTAGGCTGTGGCGTTGCAACGATGGTCAATTGGTACCAAGGGGCCCAAAGAGTGCCAAGAAAATATTCCCCACACCATGACACCACCACCACCAGCCTGAACCGTTGATACAAGGCAGGATGGATCCATGCTTTCATGTTGTAGACGCCAAATTCTGACCCTACCATCCGAACGTCGCAGCAGAAATCGAGACTCATCAGACCAGGCAACGTTTTTCCAATCTTCTATTGTCCAATTTCGATGAGCTTGTGCAAATTGTAGCCTCAGTTTCCTGTTCTTAGCTGAAAGGAGTGGCACCCGGTGTGGTCTTCTGCTGCTGTAGCCCATCTGCCTCAAAGTTCGACGTACTGTGCGTTCAGAGATGCTCTTCTGCCCACCTTGGTTGTAACGGGTGGTAATTTGAGTCACTGTTGCCCTTCTATCAGCTCGAACCAGTCTGGCCATTCTCCTCTGACCTCTGGCATCAACAAGGCATTTCCGCCCACAGAACTGCCGCTCACTGGATGTTTTTTCTTTTTCGGACCATTCTCTGTAAACCCTAGAGATGGTTGTGCGTGAAAATCCCAGTAGATTAGCAGTTTCTGAAATACTCAGACCAGCCCTTCTGGCACCAACAATCATGCCACGTTCAAAGTCACTCAAATCACCTTTCTTCCCCATACTGATGCTCGGTTTGAACTGCAGGAGATTGTCTTGACCATGTCTACATGCCTAAATGCACTGAGTTGCCGCCATGTGATTGGCTGCTTAGAAATTAAGTGTTAACGAGCAGTTGGACAGGTGTACCTAATAAAGTGGCCGGTGAGTGTATATACACACACATATACAGTATATACACACACACATATATATATACACACACACACAGATATATACACACACACACATATACATATATATATATATATATATATATATACATATATATATACACACACACATATACACAGACACACACATATATACAAACACATATATACACACCCACACACACACACACACATATATATACAGTAGGTACGGAAAGCATTCAGACCCCTTTAAATTTTTCACTCTTTGTTTCATTGCAGCCATTTTCCAAAAATCAAAAAAGTTCATTTTATTTCTCAGTAATGTACACTCAGCACCCCATATTGGACAGAAAAAAACAGAAATGTAGAAATTTTTGCAAATTTATTAAAAAACAAAAACTGAAATATCACATGGTCATAAGTATTCAGACCCTTTGCCGTGACCCTCATATGTAACTCAGGTGCTGTCTATTTCTTCTGATCATCCTTGAGATGGTTCTACACCTTCATTGGAGTCCAGCTGTGTTTGATTATACTGATTGGACTTGATTAGGAAAGCCACACACCTGTCTATATAAGACCTTACAGCTCACAGTGCATGTCAGAGCAAATGACAATCATGAGGTCAAAGGAACTGCCTGAGGAGCTCAGAGACAGAATTGTGGCAAGGCACAGATCTGGTCAAGGTTACAAAAAAATTTCTGCTGCACTTAAGGTTCCTAAGAGCACAGTGGCCTCCATAATCCTCAAATGGAAGACGTTTGGGACGACCAGAACCCTTCCTAGAGCTGGCCGTCCGGCCAAACTGAGCTATCGGGGGAGAAGAGCCTTGGTGAGAGAGGCAAAGAAGAACCCAATGGTCACTGTGGCTAAGCTCCAGAGATGCAGTCGGGAGATGGGAGAAAGTTGTAGTAAGTCAACCATCACTGCAGCAATCCACCAGTCGGGGCTTTATGGCAGAGTGGCCCGAAGGAAGCCTCTCCTCAGTGCAAGACACATGAAAGCCCGCATGGAGTTTGCTAAAAAACACCTGAAGGACTCCAAGATGGTGATAAATAAAATCCTCTGGTCTGATGAGACCAAGATAGAACTTTTTGGCCTTAATTCTAAGCGGTATGTGTGGAGAAAACCAGGCACTGCTCATCACCTGTCCAATACAGTCCCAACAGTGAAGCATGGTGGTGGCAGCATCATGCTGTGGGGGTGTTTTTCAGCTGCAGGGACAGGACGACTGGTTGCAATCGAGGGAAAGATGAATGCGGCCAAGTACAGGGATATCCTGGACGAAAACCTTTTCCAGAGTGCTCTGGACCTCAGACTGGGCCGAAGGTTTACCTTCCAACAAGACAATGACCCTAAGCACACCGCTAAAATAACGAAGGAGTGGCTTCACAACAACTCCGTGGCTGTTCTTGAATGGCCCAGCCAGAGCCCTGACTTAAACCCAATTGAGCATCTCTGGAGAGACCTGAAAATGACTGTCCACCAACGTTTACCATCCAACCTGACAGAACTGGAGAGGATCTGCAAGGAGGAATGGCAGAGGATACCCAAATCCAGATGTGAAAAACTTGTTGCATCTTTCCCAAAACGACTCATGGCTGTATTAGATCAAAAGGGTGCTTCTACTAAATACTGAACAAAGGGTCTGAATACTTATGACCATGTGATATTTCAGTTTTTGTTTTTTAATAAATTTGCAAAAATTTCTACATTTCTGTTTTTTTCTGTCCAAGATGGGGTGCTGAGTGTACATTACTGAGAAATAAAATGAACTTTTTTGATTTTTGGAAAATGCCTGCAATGAAACAAAGAGTGAAAAATTTAAAGGGGTCTGAATACTTTCCGTACCCACTGTATATATATATATACACACACACACATATATATATATACACACACACACACACACATATATATATATATATATACACACACACACACATATGTATATATATACACACACACACACACACACATATATATATATATATTCTGTCATGTCTCCCTATTTGTTGTTGTGAAAAAGTAAAGATTTCATAAAATAAATTGGTTACACTTTACTTGAAGGTATCTACAGTATATGAGAGTGACATGACACTGTCATGAACGTGTCATAAACAACAGAAACAAGTCATAAACGTTTATGACAACGCTTTTATTAGTAAGTGTCATTCGGTTTTGCCAAAACAAGTTAGGGTTAGAGTTCATGTGTCATAACTCTGTCATGTCACCCTTATGTATGCACCTTCAAGTAAAGTGTTCCCAATGAGTCTGTAAAGAGAGTAATCCCAGGATGTTACATGTCTAACAGCCTTAAATGAGTGGGTGTAGCGTACGGCTGTATGAATAAAAGGGGGATGTTTAGGGATGAAGCCATGTTGTGTCCTTCGTACCAGAACATCCTGGAAGGTGCCGTGGTCGTTGATCGTCTTGTCAGCGAGGCAGCTGGACTGTCTCAGGTAATGGTAGCTGTCAGGCTGGCCCAACCCAAACGCCTCTGCAACACACACACACACACACACACACACACACACACACACACACACACACACACACACACACACACACACACACACACACACACACACACACACACACACACACACACACACACACGTGCACACGCACACACGCAAACACGCACACACCAAATTTGATGTCACTTTGCACATTAAACTCTGCTAAAACAATACCCTGAGCTGTTAATTTGACAAACTGACTCATACTTTGTTTGCGGACCTCTTGGTTTGATAAAAATGCAAATGAAAACAAAACCGCTTTTATATTAGGGCTTCACAATTAATCGCAATTATATCGAAATATGGACTAGTGAAATATCCAAATGCAGCATGATTTGCTTCACCACAACGCAAAAATAATGAATAATTTTCAATGAAAATGAGAATATTGACACAGAAACAATCATTCCCTCCAATATCGTGAATCATATCACAGTATCAGGCAAAATAATCGGCATTAGATATTCTCCTCCTATCGTGTATATAATGATCTTTACCTCTCTGCTGCGCGTTGGTTCCTGCTAACAGGGCGTAGAAAATGTGGTAGTTTCTCTCCCCCGGGTTCTGCCGAACCACTCGGTTCTGAAGCGAGAGAGAAGCCCGGTTAGACACTCATACACCAGTCATGTCAGCATTAATATGAATATGTATCTTCCCTCACCCCAACTGTGTACTATATATATATTTTTGTTACCCTAATGTCTGTATTAGCAAACTTGTACACTGTATTTATCAACGGGATTTGAAGAGTTTTATCTGTTTTACTGCTTTTTATATTTGTATTGTTGACTGTAATCTTCTTTTTGTTGTTTTTTAGGAAGACAATTCTAAGATCTGCACAGATGAAAAATAGCCATTACAGTTTTTCTCAATTGTTTTCACACAGATACTGGTACTTGAGTCAATGTCTAGTATAATTTTTTTTTGTTACCCTAATGTCTGTATTATAGCAAACTTGTACACTGTATTTGTCAACGGGATTTGAAGAGTTTTATCTGTAATCTTCTTATTGTTGTTTTTTAGGGAGACAATTCTAAGATCTGTCCAGATGAAAAATAGCCTTTTGGCTATTTCTGGTGCATTTACAGCAATGTTAATTAATGTACACTGTCCCTGTCAAATAAATTAATAAATTACAGTATTCACATCACCAGACAAAGGGTTTGAACCCACAGTTACGCCCTTGTCGAAATGTGTCAAATGTTTGTAGTTTCATCCTTCACTGAGAGCTCGATGGTCACTCAGACAGCTCTTGCAGCATCACCCTCTATTATCTATCTATTCTGCATTGCTTCTTTTGTTGTCACCTCCGAGCTCCAGAAGCTCCGTCGTTTGTCATATTTAGGCAAAGTGTGTTTGGAGCATACATATAAGACAGATCAGAGGAGCGTCATGCTGCATTAGTGGATTGAGAAGTGTTTGGATTTAATACTTTTATTGTACACCATGAAGTTGTCACGATTGAGAGCTGCTCTCGGTGAAGGATGAAACTGTTAGGGCCTATAGGAAGTTTGATGTCAGATTTACATGGAACGTCACTTTGAATGCACATGTGCAGATTTGGTAGGACAAAGGACACTCACCTTTTCCAAAAGGTCTGTGGTCAGAAGAGAGTCAGTCAAGGCACTTAACAGTTGGGGAATGCATGACTCAGACAGACAGACAGAGAGACAGACAGACAGACAGACAGACAGACAGACAGACAGACAGACAGACAGATAGATATTGATCCCAATAAAATGGGAAATTACAGTGTTACATCAGCAAAATCAGTCACACAGCACAGAATATAAATATAAATGAAATACTAGGACACAATATACATACATACACACACTATACATGAAATAATAGGATAAAATACAAGAGCAAATATTAAAGGGTAAGCAGGTAAGACTTATAAAACTAACTTCCAGTCATATTTGCTGAAACTGCCCTACCCCTATGTTTGAGCAGTACTACATAAAGCAGGTAATTAAAAAAACAGGGGGAGTCTAACTGCGCACCAATCACACATTCATTCTCCCTCGTGGGGGGAGGGGCTTAGGAGACCATTTGGGATCTAGTAGAAAGGGGGGAGAGACTGGGAAGTTGTCGAGTCCCGGATCTTCCCAATCCTACCTACAGCACTTTTGACAGCTGAACAAGCTAGTTAGCCATCATGCTGCGGGTCAACACCAAAGTTATGCCTGGTTAAAAAGAAGGCGGCGCAATATATCGCTTTTACTTGGGCAATAAAGACACCCAGAGATTTCTTGTGTAATAGATGAAAGAAAATATTAGTAGAAAACTGCACTTTAAAATGTAACTGTCATGCATAGTGCTGCCTTTTATGTTCAATTCAAAGTTCAGTAAAATAATGTTGATAATGATTTTTTTTTGCCATTTTTTAATTCAACAAGCAATTTGCTGTATTTTAACAGAACCCTGATAGCAGCAGAAATGCAAAGCTGAGTACAGTTTAATAGCCGTTTGTATATCGCACGTAACATTGCAATATTCAACAACGATATCACATATTTTCCTCATATTGTGCATGAACACAGTAAGTTAAGATAAGATAAGACAAATAACAGGTGGAAATGGATTGAGCATTTAATGAGTCAACCTATCAAAGACCATCATGCGGCTAAATGCAGTTTACTTCTTAATTTCACAGTTGTTCCAATTTGATCATGCCAATTTGGATTAAAATAAAATAAAAAGCAGCAACATATTGGAGTCCCTCTTTGTGTTTGCTGGCCCTCCCCGCCTGTGATCCGGTGATAAAGGACTGGGCAGCGGCTCTTTCATGTCGCCCTGCATAACGTTACCCTTTTAACAGCTGCTGTGCCAACCCCTTCAAGTACTTCCTTCCTGTATATTGAGCCGGGGAAGGAAATGTGCAGAGGGAAAGGAAGTGGCTGCCACTTAACCCCGGAGCAGGTTTTTAAAGGATACAGTCAATAATTCGGCCTCCCTGGATGTTGCCCTTCTGGCTGAAATGCAGCTGGACGAACTTCCCAAAGCGGCTGGAGTTGTTGTTGTAGACGGTCTTGGCGTTTCCGAAGGCCTCCATGATGGGACTGTGGAGCAGAGACGCAGTGTGATCATAAACCAGGCGGAAAACTGGAAATTATCTAGAAATTAAACTATTATCGAAATAGTTAAGCTAGGGCTGGGCAACATATCGATATTATATCAACATCGACATATTTAGACAACTTAGAAACCTGGTTTTAACCCTGCAAACGTTGTTCATTCATTACATTTATAGAGAGCTTTATCATAGAGTGCTAACCATTGGCCCACCGTGCTGTTGTACGTGTAACTGCTTTACATAGTTGAATATTTTTTTGCATCCTCATTATCCGTAAAATATTGACTATGACTATTATGTTTATATTTTATAGTCATAGTCAATACTGTATCATGATCTACTGCACTGTTCACTTTTTTCACTTTTGCACACCGCCTACTAATAGTATCTCACTTTATCATGGTCATTGCATTTCATTTCTGTGAGTGATTTTTATTTTTATTCTTAGGTATGTGTGATATATGTGGGTATATGTGTGTATATGTGTGATATATGTGTGTATATGTGTGTATATGTGTGTATATGTGTGATATATGTGTGTATATGTGTGATATATGTGTAATATATGTGTGTATATGTGTGTATATGTGTGTATATGTGTGTATATGTGTGATATATGTGTAATATATGTGTGTATATGTGTGTATATGTGTGTATATGTGTGATATATGTGTGTATATGTGTAATATATGTGTGTATATGTGTGTATATGTGTGTATATGTGTGTATATGTGTGATATATGTGTGTATATGTGTTTGTTGTTATGGTTGCCTTGCTTCTGGATGCCTAAAATTTCCTTCGGGATGAATAAAGTGTCACTCTATCTATCTATCTATCTATCTATCTATCTATCTATCTATCTATCCATCCTTATTTATTTATAAAATCATTTTCCAATTCAGAATGTTTTATTGTCTTTCTATATTTCTTCTGATTGTTTTTCCCTGTGTTGTTGTTCTGTTATTGTCTCACTGACATTGAAAATGAGGGACAACCCTCAGTAATCTCTCGAGAATAAATGAAGGTTGAATGAATGAATGAATGAATGAATATGAGGCTAGATATTGTCTTCAATTTTGGATATTGCATAACTGTCTTCTCCTGGATTTAAAGGCTGCATTACAGTAAAGTCAAGTCAACTTCAGAACTTACCAGACTTACTAGCTGTACTACCCACTCAGTCATTGTATCCATATTATTAGTGATTATTTATCACAACTGTTATTGTGTTACTGTTGTGAACGCACCAATAGTTAACCCTACAACACCAATATCCATATTGATGGATTTTATCAAAGATATTGTGATATTTGACTTTTTTCCATATCAGCTCTAAGTAAAGCATGAATAAGATTACCTGCTCTCCAGCAGCGCCTCCTCCACATAGGACGTCCTGTCTCTGGACGAGACCTCCAGGGAGTGCTGGCTCATGGCCGACAGGAACTTCAGGATCAGCTTGGTGCTTTCTGTCTTCCCAGCGCCGCTCTCTCCACTGACGAGAGAACAAAACACACAAGTCGTAAGGCTACCAATTTGTTAAAGGGTCCTTTAGCAAGGCACCAGGCTTCCTTGTAAAGACAAGCATGAGACACTGTTAGATCTGCTGCTGGTAGCGCTCGGTCTCTGCTCTCCTCCTCCCCACTGTGTGTCCTTAATTGTGCATGGTGTGCGGGAGTCAGGGTTCTAGCTGCAGCTCATCTACTCTAATCACCTCTGCTTCAAATACCCGGTCAACCTACGACTCTTCATCAGATCATAGTCAAGACGACCACTTCCGTGAACCTGACTCCTGCTGCCACTCCACTCCTGCTCTCCACCACTCCTGCTCTCCACCACTCCTGCTCTCCTCCACTCCTGCTCTCCTCCACTCCTGCTCTCCACACTGGATCTCTGGATTATTGGACACGGACCTTCAGAAACACGGTACCACACACGCTCTGTACCCCGGATTCCCACTGGACTTTGACTTGGCTTTTCCCTGTTGCATCCCCTAACTTGGACATTGGAACAAACCTGTTAAACTGTCATTTGTGTTGTCTGCATTTGGGTTCAACCTAGTTCCACACGTAACAGAAACATGATTTGCCTACAGGGTTAACGGAGATTCAGTGGTGTAAGAATAATCGGGACAATTAGTTTTTAAAAATGAATTTTGAATAATTCAAGTCAAGTCGGAATTCAGAAAACTTTGGTGCACAACTTGCTGATTTAAAGTCATATTACGCACAGACATATATACTTTATTCATCCCAAAGGAAATCTTAAGCATCCAGCAGGACAACCATAACACAAACAAAGGATGTTATGTGTTATAACACATAACATGGCCGACAAAATGTAATGGTGGGTTGATGGTAATTGACATATTGCATATCAATGCTATGCACACATGTAAATTGTAATATGGCATCAGGTTGTAAAAATGAGCTGCTGTTCACATGGTAACCTGTTTAGATATGTTAGGTATCAGCATTAGCCCTGATAACAAGTCAGGTAAATACTGGAAACAGCTAAGGACACTCTGAGGGATTAAATGCAACATCTTCTTCGTAGCGTCTACGCTAAAGATGTGCAATGAATGGCGATTACAACTTTGGCTCCTAGCGATCACAAAAACAATGCAATTGGAAAAGAAATTACTTTGAACATTACATTTTGCAAGTAAACTCTTATTTTGTCTGGTATTCTGAAGGGGACTCCAAGGGAAGTTTTGCAGTTCAAGGTGTTTTTTTACTGTTTTTAAAGTGTTAAATAGTTCTGTTTTCAATATTGACAAAAAGTATTATGATTATGCCCTACTCCACTTTGTTTCCACATTACAACTTAAAGCTCATGAGCACACAGAAGTTGGAAGAACAACTTCCCAACTCAGGAAATGGGACCATCTGAAAAAAGATCTGCAAAATAATGATTCCCTTTTCCTATATTTGTTCTCCTTGTTATTAGGGATGTAACCACGCTGCAGTAGGTAATATAACCCAAGTTAAAATGGTTATAACATGTTTCAAATGTTTTAGGATGTATGCTTCTGCAATGAATAACGTTATAGAGGCTCAAGAGTGCTTGAGCAGTACAAACATTGTATACTTTTTCATGTGGTCTTTTAGAGACTCCAGCATCCTGATTGGAGCAGACAAATGAGTCTGTCCTCACTAAGTCCATCAGAAAACTGTGTGTCTTAATTTCGGTCTTTGTGTCTTTGCTGCGGGTTTAAAATGACGCTTACTCACAAGAAAATGGGTCAGACGGGACACCACACAGATGTCGTTTTCACACATGAAGGCAATGGCCTCATGGGAAAAAATCAGGGTAAATATTCCAAAATTTAACCACTAGATGGCACACCGGACACTGATCATTAGACATTAGATACACTGGATGCATCAAGACCCCAATATAAAGATCTAAAACTAATTGAAAAGTGAATGGAAACATTCATATTCATGTTCTTGATTTCACTTCTGACATTTTAATAGATCACATAGGTAAGACACATCCATGATGGAGCCAGATCATCAGGATCATGGTTGACAGTCCTGCATAACACCATAATGCATCATTGTACTGACGTTGATTTTATCATTCTGGGTTTCGGCTGCATGGACTATAAACTCTCCACTATGCAGAGCTGGCATAAAAAACAGCTCCTCTCCATTCACTGCACTGATCCCGATGATTTTGCATGTCAAACTACATCATCAGCCTGTAATCATTGCTGCTGTCCGGCGTCCCTCTCAACCCACGGTGGGCAGGCTGTGTCAACAACAGCAAAATAAAAACCGACCCGGGAACTGAATGGAAGTCAGGAAAACACATAGAAACTCTGCATGTTTTGGTAAATGGTCACAAGTGATGTGAAGTTTGAGTAGAGTGCAGTCACTCGTTTTAAAATACACTTTATGGCATCTCAAATGTTACACCAGTGTTGGTTTTCACGTGTGTAAACATTTTAAGACAGTAGGTGTGATTCATTTTAGGACCGAAACTCTTAATTTGGATAATGGCTGGGTGGCTCCTCGTGCAGGAGGGCAAACACAGCGAGGCGTTTTCACAGCTCGAGTACAGTAAACTGAAGTAGGAATACTGAGGCTGCTTCTCCTGCTGCACAGAAAGACATGGTTTTTAGTTTGTTTTCCCAAAACTTTAGAGAATTGAGAATAAAAATAGCAATTCAAATCCTCTCTAAATGGGTGTTTAAGAGCAATTTACCAAACCAGCAGAACATAAACCGCCCAGAGTCTGGCTGTACGGGACTCTCCCGGTGATTTAGTTAAAGGTCCCATGACATGGTGCTCTTTGGATGCTTTATATAGACCTTAGTGGTCCCTAATACTGTATCTGAAGTCTCTTTATATAGACCTTAGTGGTCCCCTAATACTGTATCTGAAGTCTCTTCTATATAGACCTTAGTGGTCCCCTAATACTGTATCTGAAGTCTCTTTTATATAGACCTTAGTGGTCCCTAATACTGTATCTGAAGTCTCTTCTATATAGACCTTAGTGGTCCCCTAATACTGTATCTGAAGTCTCTTTTATATAGACCTTAGTGGTCCCCTAATACTGTATCTGAAGTCTCTTTTATATAGACCTTAGTGGTCCCTAATACTGTATCTGAAGTCTCTTTTATATAGACCTTAGTGGTCCCTAATACTGTATCTGAAGTCTCTTTTATATAGACCTTAGTGGTCCCCTAATACTGTATCTGAAGTCTCTTTTATATAGACCTTAGTGGTCCCTAATACTGTATCTGAAGTCTCTTTTATATAGACCTTAGTGGTCCCTAATACTGTATCTGAAGTCTCTTTTATATAGACCTTAGTGGTCCCCTAATACTGTATCTGAAGTCTCTTTTATATAGACCTTAGTGGTCCCTAATACTGTATCTGAAGTCTCTTTTATATAGACCTTAGTGGTCCCTAATACTGTATCTGAAGTCTCTTTTATATAGACCTCAGTGGTCCCCTGATACTGTATCTGAAGTCTCTTTTATATAGACCTTAGTGGTCCCTAATACTGTATCTGAAGTCTCTTTTATATAGACCTTAGTGGTCCCTAATACTGTATCTGAAGTCTCTTTTATATAGACCTTAGTGGTCCCTAATACTGTATCTGAAGTCTCTTTTATATAGACCTTAGTGGTCCCTAATACTGTATCTGAAGTCTCTTTTATATAGACCTTAGTGGTCCCTAATACTGTATCTGAAGTCTCTTTTATATAAACCTTAGTGGTCCCTAATACTGTATCTGAAGTCTCTTTTATATAGACCTTAGTGGTCCCCTAATACTGTATCTGAAGTCTCTTTTATATAGACCTTAGTGGTCCCTAATACTGTATCTGAAGTCTCTTTTATATAAACCTTAGTGGTCCCCTAATACTGTATCTGAAGTCTCTTTTATATAGACCTTAGTGGTCCCTAATACTGTATCTGAAGTCTCTTTTATATAAACCTTAGTGGTCCCCTAATACGATCGTCCATATCCCCGGAGTCAGTGGCACAGTCCTGACGGACAGAAAACAGGACTGCCGATACTGTAAACTCTCAGGGCGTCTGGATGACGTGCTCGAGACGGGACCGAGGCACACATGTGGACAGATGTTCTGACAGGACGGCTGCTTTAAATAACCCACATGGGAAAAGGAAGTCAGAGATACGGTTCGGGGTCATTAGCTTCTTTGAAAACTGCTGTTTGCAGCATGGTCAAAACATCAACATGTCACTGTCGTTTCAATTATGAAACCTTGGAATAATTATCTTTAACGGCCGAGAACATGGAGGAAATTCTTGGTGCGTTAGCTTAGCTACCGAGCTCACCGGTGGCTCTCTCCCACAGCGGGTCAAACTTTCTTAAAGGGATTGGATCTCACTTTAAAGGGCTTGGTGTGTGTAACTCATTTAAATAGCTTAGACTATAGAGATGGCCAAATCCAAAAGGACCTGCAAAATGTAACTCATTTAGAAGACCTCTGGAAGCATGCCGACTTATCCAAACTAGGACACACACACACACACACACACACACACACACACACACATAAAAAACAGCACCCTGCCTTTGTACTAATCCCTGGCTCTCCACATGCTGTTACCACCCAAGGTAACCCCCCCTCCCCTCCAGGCAGGAAGGAGGGAGACATGAGTGTGTTAGGCAAACTGCCTCTGCAGCTCTGGACCTGACCCAGGCCTTTTGTACCAAGGAGCAAAGCGGCAGACTCTGTTAGAGAGTACAAAGGTTTCTGAGCAGGGAGGAGAAACTGAGACCAAATGGGGGAACTGCAATGAGTGAAAAAAAAATGTAATCTGGTGTTGAGTGTCCTAAAGAGCTGAGAACATTTATACTCGGATAAAAGGTGAACTGATCTCATCAAACTACGTGTCTGTTTAAAAGACAATTCAAAGATTAGGATTGAATTACTTGTTAAAAAGGACTGGAATGCACGTCCAGACTCTGCATGCTACACTGCCAGAATATTAAAACTTAAAGCAATTAGTCCAACACGTTCTCACTCCCATCTTGTAAAATGTGGACGCTTGGTCAGGTGCCTTTGTTGTTTTTATTAACACGCGCTTGGTCGGGACTATTGGCGTCCCTTTTGACGCTGTTAGGTGAAGGAAAAGCTCGTGGAAGGGCTTACGGTTCCCTGACACGCGGCAATAACGGGACTGTTAAGGACACACGCGGGACATGGACCCCGTTCTCCTGGGGGAAAGTCCCAGACCGCTAGCTAGACTATCTGTCCGATCTCAGTTTTCTGTTTCACGACTAAAACTACCTTTGAACGTGCACATGTTCCACGGATTGGGATTGGTTTAAAGAAATGCCAATAAGCCAGAGCACTCCCGTCCCGGAATAATGTGTGGACTAGCCAGACCCTCCTGGGCAGCACTGTGGAGACATTACCATGAAAAAATAATAATAAATACATTTCCTGATTTTCATGATCATTGGGGAGGAAAATTAAGATAACTGTAGACTATAAAACTGTACTTTCAATGTTTACGCTAAATATAAAAGCCCAGAGGGTGTTCAGTCCAACACACCACGAGAATCCATTGTGACCTCCTGAACATAGAAAACATCAAACTACTTCACTTTTAGGCACTGAGACTCATGAATGCCTTTAATTGATGCGAGGCAATAAAAGACACAAATACAGACGTTCAGTCCCAAACCAAGAAGAGTAACTAAATAAATTTAAAAACTGCTCTTCTCACTGAAAACAAACATGGTTTGTTTCCTTCCCATCATGCTCTTGCTGTGATGCATTCCTACCTTTGGTCACAGTCCAAATTGTTAACCTGACTCACATCGCAGACAACACAGGCGAAGCCTGCCAAATCCCCAGAGCCCACCGCTCAGGTATGTTTTCACAGGGCTTTGCGGAGGGGCTATTGTGACCCAGAGATGCCGGAGTAATTAACAAGGCTGGGGAGTCGAGAAGTTACCCTTACACCCACCTCTGGGGTCAGGAGGTCAGGGGCAAACGGCTGGATCCAGGGCAGTCGGCTGTGCAGGATAACACCCTTAAAGCTGTGTAATGCAATCAAATCCGGACTGTTTTGGACACAACGGCAGCTAGTCAAAACAAGATCAACCCTAAGGATCCTAGTTTTTGTAAATGAATAAGTCTCCCAGTGTTTTATAATTGGGAATCGAGAACCAGTTCCAACTTTCCTTTCAAAAATTACGATTCCAATGAAGTCGTTTTTTATTAAAATCATTTGGAAATTTTTTGAATCCAATCATCAGTTCAATAATTGGTTTGTTGTGCTTTTTGTGTTGCAGCCTTGGAAGTATCCTGTTAACTAAGCATGTAAAAGCATGTGACCCAATTAAACTGTAAATGGAAGACACAATGGCAGGACACCTTTAAAAGACATGGAAAATAAAAGTGGAAGAGGGTTAGGGTGATGCCATAGCCCTCTGCTTACTACTTTAAATTTACCTTCTGTATGAAATGTTTTATGTAAATAAAGTTGTCTTGCAATGAACATATATAATATAACTTTAGAAAACGGTTAAATACCACACTAAAAAAAAAAAAGGTATAATGTGGTCAGGGTGCTCCTGCAAAAACGCAAAGGCTCAGCAACACAAAACCAGCGAGCAAAAAGCTTCATTCCTTAAAATACAATTACCAAAAACCACCCCAGGGCGCTAAAAAGCGCTGTGACTGATCAGGGCCTCGAGCTGGGCAATATATTCATATTATATCAATATCGAGATATGAGACGAGATATCGAGATTTTGGAATAGCGTAATATGGCATAAGTGGCGTCTTTTCCTGGTTTTAAAGGCTGCGTTACATTAAAGTGATGTCATTTTCTGAACTTACCAGACTATTGTAGCTGTTCTATTATTTACCTTTAACCACTTAGTCATTACATCCACATTACTGATGATCATATATCAGAAATCTCATTGTGTCAATATTTTGCGAAAGCACCAATAGTCAACACTACAATATCACTGCGGTATCGATATCGAGGTATTTGGTCAAACATATTGTGATATTTAATTTTCTCCATATCGCCCAGCCCTATTGGATGAGGTTGAGGTTGGAGCTTCGTGCAGACCAGACCAGTCGAGTTCTTCCTCACCAAACTGGGAAAGCCACTTCTTTATGGAGCTGGCTTTCTGCACGGGGGCTTTGTCATGTTGAAAACGGAAAGGGGCTAACACAAACTGTTGACACACGGTTTGGACAAAAACACTGTTGTCTAAAATATCTTTGTATAATGCAGCATTAAGAGGCCCGATCCAGTAAAAACAGCCCCAGACCAATCGTAGACTATTAGGTCATAAAAACATGCCGATTCTGTCTGAATCTCCACTTTATTGTTTTATTATCCAGAAGAAAACCTGCCATGGTGGCATTTTGCTGCGCGCAATGAAAGTTTGGAGTTTTTCCCAGTTTCTTCGTTGGCGGTTTTGTAAAAAAGAAGAAGTGTGTGCTGAAATCTGCAGCAAAAACACAACAGGGAGGCTTCCATTAAAATCATGTGGCTGCACACAGGCAGGTATCCGCATGGGTGAAAAAGCAAAGTGGCATTCATGAGCATTAATGAGCAGATCCCTTGCATTAGTGCTGTTCCTTCCTCCCTCATCCTCATCTTCTTTTACACCAGCTCCCGTTTCGATCGCCTCCCTCCGCCTGGATCTGATTACCCACAATCCCTAAATCCGACAAGAAAGCTTCCTGCCTCGCCTAAAAGTGCCAGCATGCAATTTATTGCTCTTCTTCGTCAAACACACACACACACACACACAGTGCGTATTACTATCTTTGTGGGGACTCGTCATTGACATAATGCATTCCCTAGCCCCTTACTCTAACCGTAACCATAACAACTAAATGCCTAACCTTAACCTTTACCCCCACCCTAACCATAACCTGTTTCTAACCCTGATCCTAAAACCAGGTCTTAACCCTCAACCAGCCCTTTAAAGTTGTGGGGTCCAGCATTTTGGCCCCACAAAGCTGTCGGGACCCCACAAGTACAGTGGCTTGAGAAAGTTTACACGCCTCAGGCTAAAGTTGATTAAAAAGAGGAATAACATTTTTTTTCTTTGTGAATGAATACTGTATTGTAAATAAATAAATGTTCTTCCTTAAAATACAGGGCGCATAAGTATACACCCCCCATGTTAAATTCCCCTAGAGGCAGGCAGATCTTTATTTTTTAAAGGCCAGTTATTTCATGGATCAGGATACTATGCATCCTGATAAAGTTTCCTTGGCCACACACACACACATCATCACATACCCTTCACCATACCTAGAGATAATCATGGGGAACTTTCCATAAGTTCATCTCTCAATGCCAATCCCAATGTATGGTGAAGGGTATCTGATGATGATGGGGTTAGTGTGTAAACTTTCATAAGCCACTGTATACTGGACTCCCGTTTTTGGACCCCACAAATGTAGTTAAATGAGGACGCACACGCACGCACACACACACACGCACACACACATGCACGCGCACACACACACACACACACACACACACACACACACACACGCGTGATTGTTTTGCTGTATAGGTGGGGGTGCTGCCATGTTTTATGACGGTCTGCTCTGAGATGGCTTTGGTGTTTCGGGGGGACCAATGAGGGTGTGTGTGTGTGTGTGTGTGTGTGTGTGTGACTCATTGTAAACCAGACCACGTCCTGTGGCAGCTGGACTTTGACTCAGTGTTAAAGCGCTCCTCCTTCCAGAATCTAACTTTAGGTATCAAAGACGCTTTGATAACTTTACCAGCTCAAAACCTGGCTGTTAAAAGGTTTGTAGTTTATCGAGTTAGTGGAAACATATTACAGTACATCCGGACATTTTATAGATAAAACGATAATGCAATAATAACTTAAACACTTTGCAATCTAGCCTGGTGTCAGAGAAGGTCTGCAGAGCGGCACTCTGCTGCAGCTCCTCTGGTGCAGCTGGGAGTTTAGTGCCTTGCTCGAGGGTAACAATAAACAGCTGATTAACAACTTAGCGGGAGTAAAAGTTAAACCGAGGTTTAAAAGGGACACTCTCACTGGTCTGGGGTCAGGAGGAGTCGGAGAAGAAGCGGCGCAGTAATATCCAAACACATTTTGTTTTGGGTTGATTATTCATTAACCCTCCTGTTGTCAAATTTTACCGGTTTACAAAAACTTTCTATATATCAGAACTATGACAAAAGTGACAAAATGTTGAAAAAAACTACAAAAATGCAGGAAAAAACTCAACAAAAACATTCTTTTTCTTATACGCTGAAAAAGTGACAAAAAAAATCTGAAAAAGGGACAAAAAACATAATTAAACAAATGTCAAAGTGACAAAAAAAGTAGTAATGAAATTGACATAAACTACTACAAACTACTATTTTTAGTCACTGTTCCATTATATTTTACTGTGACTATTATTGCCACTATTCATCACCCCCCCAACCGGCCTACCAAGAGCCTGGGTCTGGGTCTGGGTCTGTCCCAGGTTTCTTCCTAAAAGGAGTTTTACCTCGCCGCTGTCGCACTGTTGCTTGCTCTGGAGGGAACTACTAGACCTGTTGGGTCCTGGTCTAGACCTACTCTGTATCTGTAAAGTGTCTCGAGATAACTCATGTCATGAACTGATACTATAAATAAAATTGACCTGAATTAAATACTGATGAGTCCAGGTTTCTCTGAATTGGGTTTCTATTTCAAACAATGTCTGAGGAATCAGAGAGTTGACAGTAACCAGGATGTTTTCTTGGGAATAAGCCACTCACGTGGATCAGTCGAGGCGTCTGGATACAGAGCCGCGTATTAAAACGATGATTCAAGCAAACTAAGAATTCTCATAATGAGAATGTTAATGGTAATTTTAACGAGTGTTTGAAACAATGGAAGCCAAGCCACTGCTCACTTGCTTTCTTCACAAAACTCCAACCAGCTTAAACATTTAAAGAGGGACATGTGTCTCTTATTACCCACAATGCCAATAAAACGTGGCCAAACAGGGCTGTAAACTAATGCCAGCCAATTGTCAGAAAACGGCAACGCTTGTGCCTGAAGCAGCGAGCTGCGACTCGCTCCCCTCCCCCAGCACCTCTCAACTGGTTTCATCTTACTCGCCGTCAGATCTCACTTTCACAACATCTCCATGTTTCCATGAAATATTTGAGCTGGAAACCTCTGAATGTCCGTACGTACGCTCATGGTTGCCATGCTGACCTGTCTGACCTGTGAGGCTTTACACTAGAAACAAGACGAGAACAGGTCGAAATGTTAGCGAGTTCTCTAGACAGAAGTGGTTTTCATGAGTCTAATATATTTTAATGAGTGGCTTCTTGGCTGATCTTTGGTATCTGAAGATGTAGGGATGAAACACACTCCTGTTTTGCAATCTCACTTTGTGATTCAGGCTGATGATGACACGTTGGGAAACTTGTAGCAATGCAATGATATGTCCTAATGTTGGAAAGGGAAATAATGCAATGATCCGCGCTGCAGATATGATTCACATTTAATAAGAAGAGTCTTTGTGCCTGATCAGTTCCACACAGTCAGCTTCACAGATTTCAAATTAAAAGGGACTTATTTTTATAAGATGTCCTCCATAATTATATTATCTCATTAACAACAGGACTGGTGCGTGGATTTCTGCCATTGTGAGAACACAATTGTGCTATTATTAGTACTATTTGGCATGTTGAATACAATATACAAATAATAACACACAGCCAATATAAGCAACAACACAATTGACAATGTACTGCATACACATCATGCACATAGGCGTAAATCCGGGGGGGTCAGGGGGTCCTATGCAAGATTAGAACGGAACAGGGAGACCAGGGAGTCCGGTGTAAAGTCTCAGATAAAGAACAGGGAGACCAGGGACAGTCAGGTGTAGAGTCTCAGGTAAGGAACAGGGAGACCAGGGACAGTCAGGTGTAGAGTCTCAGGTAAGGAACAGGGAGACCAGGGACAGTCAGGTGTAGAGTCTCAGGTAAGGAACAGGGAGACCAGGGACAGTCAGGTGTAGAGTCTCAGGTAAGGAACAGGGAGACCAGGGACAGTCAGGTGTAGAGTCTCAGGTAAGGAACAGGGAGACCAGGGACCGTCAAGTGTAGAGTCTCAGGTAAGGAACAGGGAGACCAGGGACAGTCAGGTGTAGAGTCTCAGGTAAGGAACAGGGAGACCAGGGACAGTCAGGTGTAGAGTCTCAGGTAAGGAACAAGGAGACCAGGGACAGTCAGGTGTAAAGTCTCAGGTAAGGAACAGGGAGACCAGGGACCGTCAAGTGTAGAGTCTCAGGTAAGGAACAGGGAGACCAGGGGACAGTCAGGTGTAGAGTCTCAGGTAAGGAACAAGGAGACCAGGGACAGTCAGGTGTAAAGTCTCAGGTAAGGAACAGGGAGACCAGGGACCGTCAAGTGTAGAGTCTCAGGTAAGGAACAGGGAGACCAGGGACAGTCAGGTGTAGAGTCTCAGGTAAGGAACAGGGAGACCAGGGACAGTCAGGTGTAGAGTCTCAGGTAAGGAACAGGGAGACCAGGGACCATCAAGTGTAGAGTCTCAGGGAAGGAACAAGGAGACCAGGGACCGTCAAGTGTAGAGTCTCAGGTAAGGAACAGGGAGACCAGGGACCGTCAAGTGTAGAGTCTCAGGTAAGGAACAGGGAGACCAGGGACCGTCAAGTGTAGAGTCTCAGGTAAGGAACAGGGAGACCAGGGACAGTCAGGTGTAGAGTCTCAGGTAAGGAACAGGGAGACCAGGGACCGTCAAGTGTAGAGTCTCAGGTAAGGAACAGGGAGACCAGGGACAGTCAGGTGTAGAGTCTCAGGTAAGGAACAGGGAGACCAGGGACAGTCAGGTGTAGAGTCTCAGGTAAGGAACAGGGAGACCAGGGACAGTCAGGTGTAGAGTCTCAGGTAAGGAACAGGGAGACCAGGGACCGTCAAGTGTAGAGTCTCAGGTAAGGAACAGGGAGACCAGGGACAGTCAGGTGTAGAGTCTCAGGTAAGGAACAGGGAGACCAGGGACAGTCAGGTGTAGAGTCTCAGGTAAGGAACAAGGAGACCAGGGACAGTCAGGTGTAAAGTCTCAGGTAAGGAACAGGGAGACCAGGGACCGTCAAGTGTAGAGTCTCAGGTAAGGAACAGGGAGACCAGGGGACAGTCAGGTGTAGAGTCTCAGGTAAGGAACAAGGAGACCAGGGACAGTCAGGTGTAAAGTCTCAGGTAAGGAACAGGGAGACCAGGGACCGTCAAGTGTAGAGTCTCAGGTAAGGAACAGGGAGACCAGGGACAGTCAGGTGTAGAGTCTCAGGTAAGGAACAGGGAGACCAGGGACAGTCAGGTGTAGAGTCTCAGGTAAGGAACAGGGAGACCAGGGACCAGTCAGGTGTAAAGTCTCAGGTAAGGAACAAGGAGACCAGGGACAGTCAGGTGTAGAGTCTCAGGTAAGGAACAGGGAGACCAGGGACCGTCAAGTGTAGAGTCTCAGGTAAGGAACAGGGAGACCAGGGGACAGTCAGGTGTAGAGTCTCAGGTAAGGAACAAGGAGACCAGGGACAGTCAGGTGTAAAGTCTCAGGTAAGGAACAGGGAGACCAGGGACCGTCAAGTGTAGAGTCTCAGGTAAGGAACAGGGAGACCAGGGACAGTCAGGTGTAGAGTCTCAGGTAAGGAACAGGGAGACCAGGGAGAGTCAGGTGTAGAGTCTCAGGTAAGGAACAGGGAGACCAGGGACCGTCAAGTGTAGAGTCTCAGGTAAGGAACAAGGAGACCAGGGACCGTCAAGTGTAGAGTCTCAGGTAAGGAACAGGGAGACCAGGGACAGTCAGGTGTAGAGTCTCAGGTAAGGAACAGGGAGACCAGGGACAGTCAGGTGTAGAGTCTCAGGTAAGGAACAGGGAGACCAGGGACAGTCAGGTGTAGAGTCTCAGGTAAGGAACAGGGAGACCAGGGACCGTCAAGTGTAGAGTCTCAGGTAAGGAACAGGGAGACCAGGGACAGTCAGGTGTAGAGTCTCAGGTAAGGAACAGGGAGACCAGGGACAGTCAGGTGTAGAGTCTCAGGTAAGGAACAAGGAGACCAGGGACCGTCAAGTGTAGAGTCTGTCAAATTGTCAACAGTTATTAAAGTAGGCCGGCCTATAGTCTGCCTATACGCACGTATGCTGAATTAAGTGAATAAAGTTCACTCATACCACGTACTCGGGATACTTCAACAACCCCCAAACACAACACTCCCCACAGAGTCAAACACTGCGATGTCTCCTGTATCCGCTGACTGCTAAATCGGGGTCCAAATATTATCATTCCTGAAATGTAAAAATAACTGCTTTTCTTTTTAAGTCAGGGGGAAGAGAATGTCCTTGCGTGTTAGTGTGTGTTAAAACAATGGAGCGACGGAGGATGTGAAAGTCATCCAACTACAACCTAGGAATAGGAAGGATGTGAGGAAAGAAAGCAACGGACAGAGGATGGAGATAGGAACAGAATGTGTGTGTGTGTGTGTGTGTGGACCAGGTTTTACTACATTCGTGGGGACCAAATACTGGAAATACAGTATACTTATGGGGTCCTGACAGCTTTGTGGGGACAAAATGCTGGTCCCCATAACGTTAAAGAGCTGTTTGAGGGTTAAGACTTGGTTTTAGGATCAGGGTTAGAATTAGGTTATGGTTAGGGTTAGGGTAAGGGTTAAGGTTAGGCATTTAGGTTTGATGGTTAAGGTTAGGGTAAGGGGCTAGGGAATGCATTATGTCAATGACTGGTCCCCATAAAGATAGTGAGACACGACTGTGTGTGTGTGTGTGTGTGTGTTGTGTGATCCTCAGAGTTGCAGCCAAACTGCCCAGGAGACTTAAAAGTTGATCAAAGTGTTGAGCACGCTGAGGCGAGAGCGATTAAACAAGCTTAAGATCACAGCAGGTCTTTCAAACGGCCAATTAAAGGGCTCGATAAAACCTCCGACAAGAGGGGTACGGATATCCTGAGTGGCCATTCGCTGTTGGCTGGTCAGCAAAAAGTAAGAAAAATCATTAGGTGCCACATTTTTATGGTTCTCAGCCAACATCTTATTTGATTTATTTGCCTGTAAGCTTGTTTTGGAAGTTTTGTGCCCATGAATGGGTCAAAATCTATTGTTACAGCTATACATGTTCGTATGATATTGTTCCAAAATATATGCACATCAGCGGTCAAGTGGTCACATGCCAGTTAAGTTTTGCGGTCTTTACAGTTGAATTTAGCAAATAAAATGGGACTGTGAGTCGGCTACAGAGCGCCGTGAGCAGCCGGCCCAACGCATTCTCACTCCCATCACGTCAAAAAGCAACGCTTGGTTCCTTTAGCATATATAGTCAAATTTAGACGCCCTTGGTAAGGACAAGGCATACAAACAGCTCCTTACACTTGCACACTTTAATTGCTTATGTATTGTCCATTGTCTGTATTACTCACTTACTTCATATTTATTATACAGGAAAGTTAAAAGTAACATTACATTAGAATGTAAACGGGCCTGACTCGGTTTAAAAACTGGTTTTCAGCAGGTTCCTGTTCTGCAGGAACATAAAACGTGGTTACAGCACATCGGGACAGACATTTGTACAGGACATGGATATGGACTAGACAAATTTAGACAACAACAACACACAAAGACATTTATACAAGACATCAGCTGGGCTGGACAAATACGGACAGTGCAAACAAGGCTTGTATTTGTCTAGCCCATGTTGATATCTTGTATAAATGTCTCTGTCCTTATGTGCCAAAACTGTATTGTTGTTTTAGTCGTCAGAATTTGTCTAGTCCATATCGATGTCCTGTACAAATGTCTGTCCCGACGTGCTGTAACCACTTTCAATGTTTTATTTTCAACAGGAACCTGCTAAAAAACAGTTTTTAAGCTGAGTCAGGCCCGTTTATATTGTAATGTAATGTTACTTTTATCTTTCCTGTATAATAAATATGAATGAATTAATTAATTTAACTAGTTTTTGACGCTCTGGGGGCGGGACAGTTTTAGGAAAAGATCGTGTGTGGGTTTACAAAATGTACGCTTCAGTGACACGTGGGAGAAGAACGGGACATAAACCCAGATCTTCTTTTTGGTTCGGTGTCTGACGATAAGAGCCACTGACCAAGTGTCAGTATTTGACTTGGGGGGGGAATGAGAACGGGTTGAAAAGGCCGTTGCAGATGAGTTTAGCTGGCAAAAGGTGAGCGTCATGCAAAATCAACAGTTAGGTTTAGACACCAAAGCAACTAGTAGAGATAAGAAACTAAAGATTGTGGTTTGGGTTAACCCTCATGTTGTCTTCATGTTGTCCTCATGTTGTCCCCATGTTGTCCTCATGTTGTCCTCATGTTGTCCCCATGTTGTCCCCATGTTGTCCTATATCAGTGTTCTTTTTAATTCCCCAAAATAACATGATTGATTCCACCCAACGCTCTTTGCCAAGTACAAATCTCTACTTTCATTAATTTTGGGGCGTCTTATTCAATTTTATAGCATTGTAAAACAAATGGAAGTGTTTTTGAAATAGTATTGAGTAAAAGTTGACATATTCCAGTCTGTGATTATCATCAACATCCATTCCTTTAATTTTAGTCTCAATAATTCCTAATTTCTGCTTTTCTAACTCAAACATTAGGTATAATTTCCTATAAATGAGGTTTATTGACCATAAATTCCAAAAATAACTGTACAATTAAAGTTAATAAGTTAGTGTTACGTAGTGTTGAAGACGTCAAAATAAGTGACAAACACTGAAAAAAAGGGACAAAAATGTAAGAAAAAGTTAAAAACATTGATAAAAAGCATCAATAAAAGCGTTGATTTTTAATTTTGACAGGAAGACAACACCACTAAGTAGTACACCCAGGACACAAACACCCGTTTCCTGGGTGATAGTCTAAGTTTTTCCTTTGACTTTATCTGGAACACAAACTCCACTCCACTGCTTGAAAGTCCTGTGTTTTAGGAGCCAAACATCCCCCCCGACCTCCTCCCTACGCAATCTTCTTCAATGTGGTGCTTACAGCAATAAATTCAAGGAGTACATACAAATTACAGCGCATTACTTTTTATAGCTACATGTGCGAATGGTTCATGAGAACAGTCTGAAACCAAACACCCTTTAACAGAGAAAGACCCAGTCAGGATCCCCTACCTGATCAGGACGCACTGGTTCTGCAGCCTCTTCCACAGCGAGCGGTAGCACTCGTTGGCCACGGCGTAGATGTGCGGGGAGATCTCTCCGAGGTGGTGTCGGCTGTACAGCTCCACGGCCGGCCGCTCGTACAGGCCGGCGAGCGGCTGGTAAGGGTTCACCGCCGCCAGGATGGAGCCGATGTACGTCTGAGGATCAGGAGAGACGACGCAGCGTGTTAGAGAGACAAATGTCTACGAATGGAAACATCACCTTGTATTAGATGAAATACTCGCTCTAGGGGGGGATCGCTGGGTCTCTGTTAATTACAGAGTGTGGTCTAGACCTACTCTGAGATGATGACTGTTATGATTTGACACTAGAAATTAAAGCTGCAAAGATTAATGTAGCCTATTAATCAATTACTTGCCAAATATTAAAAAATCCCCAACTATTTTCTTAATCAATTAATCAGTTTGACTCATTGCTTATGAAAAAAAAAAGTAAAGATTATCTGATTTCTACGTCTTAAATTTGAATATGTTCAAGTTTCTTCTCTCCTCTGTGACAGTAAACTGAATATCTTTGAGTTTTGGACAGGACAAGACGTTTGAGGAAGTCAGGTTAGGCTCCTATGGCGCCATTTTGATGCTAACAAGCCATCACCTGCAGTTAGCATCCCATTGACTCCCATTCATTTTGACGCCACTTTGACAGTGAATAACTTTACATCTGAAGCGTTTAAAGACTCTATTTGTCCGTTGTTTTTTTCTAAAGAAACACGATAATGTATAAAAGGCTCTATTACCTTGTATCTCACGTTATGGCTCCGTAGCAGACAATTTTATAAAAATAGGCTAACGATCGTGTCATAACCACGCGACTTACTGTTGCATAGTCGACAGATTACTGTAGGCCTATAGTCACGAGAACCTTGCAGGCTGTTTGGACTTACATCAGCTGTTTAGGTTTAATAACTAATGTTAACTAGCATGTTAGTTAGCAGTAATTAGCCTATGTCTATGTTAATGTTAACTAGCAAGTTAGTTAGCAGTAATTAGCCTGTGTCTATGTTAATGTTAACTAGCATGTTAGTTAGCAGTAATTAGCCTGTGTCTATGTTAATGTTAACTAGCAAGTTAGTTAGCAGTAATTAGCTTGTGTCTATGTTAATGTTAACTAGCATGTTAGTTAGCAGTAATTAGCCCGTGCCTATGTTAATGTTAACTAGCATGTTAGTTAGCAGTAATTAGCCCGTGCCTATGTTAATGTTAACTAGCATGTTAGTTAGCAGTAATTAGCCCGTGCCTATGTTAATGTTAACTAGCATGTTAGTTAGCAGTAATTAGCCCGTGCCTATGTTAATGTTAACTAGCATGTTAGTTAGCAGTAATTAGCCTGTGTCTATGTTAATGTTAACTAGCAAGTTAGTTAGCAGTAATTAGCCTGTGTCTATGTTAATGTTAACTAGCAAGTTAGTTAGCAGTAATTAGCCTGTGTCTATGTTAATGTTAACTAGCATGTTAGTTAGCAGTAATTAGCCTGTGTCTATGTTAATGTTAACTAGCAAGTTAGTTAGCAGTAATTAGCTTGTGTCTATGTTAATGTTAACTAGCATGTTAGTTAGCAGTAATTAGCCCGTGCCTATGTTAATGTTAACTAGCATGTTAGTTAGCAGTAATTAGCCCGTGCCTATGTTAATGTTAACTAGCATGTTAGTTAGCAGTAATTAGCCCGTGCCTATGTTAATGTTAACTAGCATGTTAGTTAGCAGTAATTAGCCCGTGCCTATGTTAATGTTAACTAGCATGTTAGTTAGCAGTAATTAGCCTGTGTCTATGTTAATGTTAACTAGCATGTTAGTTAGCAGTAATTAGCCTGTGTCTATGTTATCTCCTAACATATACCTACCTCTCCATCTCTGCTGATTGGGAATGATTGAGATTTCTCTTGCACAGCTACCAGAAGACTTACAACTTTCAGACAGGTTGCTCACGTCACATCTACGTCTTCAAGCTCAGTTGGAGGCTGCGCAGTAACGCTCAGCATCACCGGGAAAGTGTCTTCACTGGTCTACGTTGGAAGTCTACGGCTACACTTTGTCCATTTCTTATACTGTCTATGGGCTTCGGGAAACACTGATCCACATTTTTCACCATTTGGTGATATTTTAGAGACCAAACAACTAATCTATTAATACAGAAAATAATCAACAGATTAATCGACAATAGTTTGTTGCAGCCCTAAACTGTTTGTGATCAAAATTGATTGAAATTTCTTCCCTCCAAAGCCAGAGAGAACTGTCTGAGTTTTATTGATTTTCTCCAGAAAATAATTAACAGATGAGTGGACAATAAATATGATTACTTGTTACAGCCCAACTCTAAATACAATTAAATTAAATTAACTCTATTCCAGCACAAACAGTGGCAGAACATCAGTTTCTAAAACCCCTTCTGATGACAGGTGTAATAACTCATCTCTGAACCTATGTCATATTATATACAGTGGGTACGGAAAGTATTCAGACCCCTTTAAATTTTTCACTCTTTGTTTCATTGCAGGCATTTTCCAAAAATCAAAAAAGTTCATTTTATTTCTCAGTAATGTACACTCAGCACCCCATCTTGGACAGAAAAACCCTTTGTTCAGTATTTAGTAGAAGCACCCTTTTGATCTAATACAGCCATGAGTCGTTTTGGGAAAGATGCAACAAGTTTTTCACATCTGGATTTGGGTATCCTCTGCCATTCCTCCTTGCAGATCCTCTCCAGTTCTGTCAGGTTGGATGGTAAACGTTGGTGGACAGTCATTTTCAGGTCTCTCCAGAGATGCTCAATTGGGTTTAAGTCAGGGCTCTGGCTGGGCCATTCAAGAACAGCCACGGAGTTGTTGTGAAGCCACTCCTTCGTTATTTTAGCGGTGTGCTTAGGGTCATTGTCTTGTTGGAAGGTAAACCTTCGGCCCAGTCTGAGGTCCAGAGCACTCTGGAAAAGGTTTTCGTCCAGGATATCCCTGTACTTGGCCGCATTCATCTTTCCCTCGATTGCAACCAGTCGTCCTGTCCCTGCAGCTGAAAAACACCCCCACAGCATGATGCTGCCACCACCATGCTTCACTGTTGGGACTGTATTGGACAGGTGATGAGCAGTGCCTGGTTTTCTCCACACATACCGCTTAGAATTAAGGCCAAAAAGTTCTATCTTGGTCTCATCAGACCAGAGGATTTTATTTATCACCATCTTGGAGTCCTTCAGGTGTTTTTTAGCAAACTCCATGCGGGCTTTCATGTGTCTTGCACTGAGGAGAGGCTTCCTTCGGGCCACTCTGCCATAAAGCCCCGACTGGTGGATTGCTGCAGTGATGGTTGACTTACTACAACTTTCTCCCATCTCCCGACTGCATCTCTGGAGCTTAGCCACAGTGACCATTGGGTTCTTCTTTGCCTCTCTCACCAAGGCTCTTCTCCCCCGATAGCTCAGTTTGGCCGGACGGCCAGCTCTAGGAAGGGTTCTGGTCGTCCCAAACGTCTTCCATTTGAGGATTATGGAGGCCACTGTGCTCTTAGGAACCTTAAGTGCAGCAGAAATTTTTTTGTAACCTTGACCAGATCTGTGCCTTGCCACAATTCTGTCTCTGAGCTCCTCAGGCAGTTCCTTTGACCTCATGATTGTCATTTGCTCTGACATGCACTGTGAGCTGTAAGGTCTTATATAGACAGGTGTGTGGCTTTCCTAATCAAGTCCAATCAGTATAATCAAACACAGCTGGACTCCAATGAAGGTGTAGAACCATCTCAAGGATGATCAGAAGAAATAGACAGCACCTGAGTTACATATGAGGGTCACGGCAAAGGGTCTGAATACTTATGACCATGTGATATTTCAGTTTTTGTTTTTTAATAAATTTGCAAAAATTTCTACATTTCTGTTTTTTTCTGTCCAAGATGGGGTGCTGAGTGTACATTACTGAGAAATAAAATGAACTTTTTTGATTTTTGGAAAATGGCTGCAATGAAACAAAGAGTGAAAAATTTAAAGGGGTCTGAATACTTTCCGTACCCACTGTATATATATATATATATATATATATATATATATATATATATAAGCGAGGATCGGAGCCAAACAGCTCTGCTGCCAGTCCCAGCTCAGGTGGAAGCACAGACTGGCTGAAAGGCTGCACATAATGCAATTTCTCAGAGTTATAAAACCCCTTATTAGGCTCCATGGAAGCAAACATACCACTAAATCTCCTTGACCAGTTCCTCTAAGGCTGGGACCATATGCTTTTAGTCCCGATTCGGATCTTTATCGATGCATGGCCGCCGATTTGATTTGTATTGTGGTTTTCAGTCATTGCAAGTCAATAGTATGGAGTATTGTGAGTTTCACACACAAACAAAAGTTGGATAACCTACTTATAGAGACAATATATCATGAGACATTTCTAAAAACTGTTTTCTAAGAAGAATCACATGTCAGTCAGTCAGTCTGACATTTCTTTCATTGGTAGAGAAGAACATAGCATGGATGTTCTGCTTTTGGTTGGTTTTCTGGAAACTGATATTATGTCACATCGGCCGTACCGTGGTATTGGTAAAAAAAAACAACAACAACAAAATTTAAAAATTCGTCCCAATGAAACACTTGATACATATGATTTTTTTTACCATCTCTAAGTTCCATCTAGGGCTGTTTGGAAAGCGCAGCAACACAACAGTCAACACAACAGTCAACACAACATTCAACACAACATTCAACACAACATTCAACACATTTTTCCTTTCTGCTTTTCTTTTCTCCACTTTCTTCAAAAACACCAGATTTTCCAAAAAAAAGCTTCATTTCAAATCTCAAAGCAAAACAAACCAAACTGCTGAAACAGAAGCTTGTGGAGCCAGAACAAGTGTTGGCAGCAGTGCTGCAGTGGGGACAAATGGAACTGGAGGGTCGCTGGTTCAAGTCCCCATACGGACCAAACATATGGTGGTGGACTGGTAGCTGGACACTGCCAAGGTGCTCTTGAGCAAGGCACCGAACCCCCTAACTGCTCGGAGCGCCGTCCATCGGCAGCCCCCCCCCCAACACACACACACACACACACACACACACACACACTCTGAGAGCTCTCCATTAGTGCATGCACTGAGCATGTGTGTGTAATTCAGGCTTGTGTGTGATAACAGAGTGTGAAATTGTAATTTCCCCTTGTTGGATTAATAACTATTATTGTTATTATTACATTGGAAAAAGAAGCCATTGATGCGATGGTGTCAGACTTTAGTCTTTCTTTCTTTTTTAATCACATTTGTCTAAAGATGAGAACATTTTGTCAGTACATCTCAGACCTTAAGTGGAAATGTCATCACGGCAGTGCACAGTGTTCCCATAAGCATACATTAGGACTTGGCTATTGCCTGGAGGAGTTGATGAAATCCATTTAGAAAGAAAGAGAGAGAAATAAGGACATTTTGCTTTCTCTCTCTTCCTCTCTCCATCTCTCCGTCTGCAGCAACACAACTCGACTCTGTCTTAGCGTGTTCATCTGCACTGACCATAAGACACAAGGTGACATCTGAAAACAGACAGGTTGTCAGTCACGGCATAACCACTGTATCAGCGCCTTGGGAGATTTCAAACCTTTTCTCTTTTCCTGCTCGTTTTATCTTTCGATATTTTCTTCAGCCATTGAAGGGTAAAGTACTGTGTGTACTGTACATATGTACACACAGTACTTTACCCTTCAACCCTTCAGTCTTTTCTTTCAACGATAAAGCTGACGTTATTCTGTATTTATTTACTCATCATTAACAAATCAGCTGAAAAGGTCCAGACCAACATTGTGTCAGTACTTTCTGACTTCCCTACTCTTTCTGTGGCTCTCTTCTGCAAGCCCATTGGTTCCTGCTGAAGAAGTAAATCTTAAGAAAAATAAACTCAGAAGCATAACTAGTTTCCTAAAACAACTGGGCACTGAAGTTTTTAGAGAACGCTAGTCAAACAGAAGGAAACAGTGCATCAGTGGGCGTTAAATGCCCATGAACCAAGCACTTCCCTCTTATCTAACTGATATCTCATAAGCATAACTATGCACAATCTTCTGCAGATCTTCAAACAACTATCCACTAAATTCAGAAGATTATAATTCAGAATCGCCGCTGAAAGCTGGAAAACAGATTCTGTTTGGGTCTGCCCATTAGCTAACAGTTTTAAACTATCCCTCCCTGTGTTACATCCTGGATAAACATCCTGTTTAAACAAAAGATTCATCAAATTACAGGAGCAGAACGCTCCCTTAACTCTGCTCCGCCATGACGTTAACCCTTGTGTCGTCCCCCCGGGTCAAAAACAGACAAAAAATTAACATTTTCGTTCCTTTTTCAAACTTTCTTTTTTTAATTTCTCCCTAACACCACCTTATTATCACTAGTTTTACACTACTACTACTTAAAAAAGCAGAAATTATGAATTTTTTGAGTAATAGTTGGAGCATTGTAAGGAATCCAATCCATTTTTGTGGTAATTTGGTTATAAAGAAACCCATTTTTCAGATGTAGACATTTTTTAAAGGGGTCTAATTTGACCCGAGGACAACAGGAGGGTTAATAGGGGACATAAGGTCAAAGTAGAACATTATGATTGTTTACTTGGAGTTACCGTTCACTGGACTCCCCTGCTGTATAAAATGTCTTTATAACCTGCAAGATAAACACCTCGCACTAATCTCCCTGCACCAACACGGCCTACTGACTGCCTGACCTACATTCAGCCTGGATGCAAATACATTTGAATGGCAGTTGGCGTGACCGTATTTACATGACAAATACTGGCTCGGGCTATCCCGCATGTGCAAATCAGCCGGAGAAAAGACGAGTAATGTAATGTCATTGTTTTAAAACAGGGACAATGCAAATTAAACATTTAGCTCAGAACATAGAGAGATGCGTTGCACCTGGTTGTAGCACAATTTCTCTCTTTTCCGCCCGTAGTGCCTGGACATGTAAGTAGAACAACTATATACTACAGAAACAAGTTAAGGTGGAGTTAGCAAGCTAATGTTAGCTAACTAACATCAGCTGGCTGTCTTTCTGGTTCCGCCGTGCTTCATCCCTTACAGAGAATGAGCTAACGTTAGCAGTCTACTGACTCACTGCTGCTAGGTTAGGGTGACCAGATGTCCCCGGTTTCCAGGGACAGTCCCCGATTTTGGTGACCTGTCCCCGGCTGGATCTGTCCCCGAAAATGTCCCCGGTTTTCACTGTGACTGACAGACCCGATACTGGAATGAAAGAAAGAAAACTCTGACCAAACGGAGCCAATCGAGCAGCGCTGCTCAGAGCTCAGAGATGTTTTAGAAAGCCGTATTTTACCATGCTAAAATCACTGATTATTTACATGGAGTCTGGTGGAGATATGCTGCTCTATACACGCTAAAATCACTGATTATTTACATGGAGTCTGGTGGAGATATGCTGCTCTATACACGCTAAAATCACTGATTATTTACATGGAGTCTGGTGGAGATATGCTGCTCTATACACGCTAAAATCACTGATTATTTACATGGAGTCTGGTGGAGATATGCTGCTCTATACACGCTAAAATCACTGATTATTTACATGGAGTCTGGTGGAGATATGCTGCTCTATACATGCTAAAATCACAGATTATTTACATGGAGTCTGGTGGACTTTTATGTTTTAAAAAATGATCTTAATCTTTAACAGAAAGGTCAGCCTCCTTAGAAATCCTTTCCATAATGTTATCAGACACTTAGAATATTAATCTGAGTCTGTCAGCAGCAAAACGAGCACTTTATGAACGTAAATACAAGCTGGACAATTCTCCCATTAACTTCCATTATAGCTTGTTTCTCTGCTGCCGACTGCAGCGATCTCGTTTCATACTGCATCAATGTCAAAGGAAAATCTTTCCTCAATAGTTTATATTGTATCTGATACTCAGCTCTAGGTCTAGTGTCCCCGTTTTAAGTTTTACAAAAATTAAAAACATGACGTGTTTTGGAGGTATTTACGCTTCTGAGCTGAAAATGTCCCCGGATTTAGTCTGAGACATCTGGTCCCCTTATGCTAGGTCTAACGTTAGCGGTCTACTGACTCACTGGTGCTGGGTCTAATGTCTAATGTCTATATCTATCGTGATGCCTCCAGAGATTCCCACCCCTTGGCACATTATGGATCACAAATCTACTGTTCTACTGATTATTTTTAAGATTATTTTTTGGGGGTTTTCTGCCTTTAATAGACAGGATAGCTTGGTTAGAAAGGGGAGACAGAGAGGGGGAAGACATGCAGTACGGACTCGAACCCTGTACCTCTGCGTCTAGACATAAACCCCTATGTACATGGGCGCTTGCTCTACCAACTGAGCCAAGTCGGCCACTATTAATGGAGTTTTAATTCTGAACTTAGTTGCGTGAATTAATTGTATACATGTTTTCCATTCATGCCTGCATACTGCTGTCTACTTATCTTCTTACTTTTCTTATTGTCATTGATTGTATTTCTGTTTGATATTTCACTTTTTACTCAGGACATGCAAATAAGTTGATAAGTATGATCTCATTGGGATGTCCCGATTAAATAAAGTATATGTAAATCACCACGCGTGTTGTGTCTCAGACAGAGCAAACAGTCACTTTGTAGACTTTAAAGATAAAAATGTCCGTTCTCTGCCAGTAAACCGTTTACAGTCTGACTGATCTCGTGCAGCGCTCAGCTCAACGTGTAAACATCTTTGCAGATGATTATGTAGTGTCATGTAATGTTTGGGATTTTTACTTGAGTTCGTATTTAAAGTATCTGGGGTGAAGTCAACCTGCGACTCAGATTTTTACACTTTGTGACAGCTGTAAGGGCAGATTCTGAATGCATGAATTGTAGTCTTCTAGTCATTGTAGATGTGGGACTCACCAAAAGCCCCACAATATTACGATATTATCACAATATGAAATTATTGCGATATTCTGCAATATATCGCAATAATTATTTCCAACTTCAAATTATGTTCCCAAAGGAAAACTTTGTCAACATCTGTTTGTTTTTTTTTAAAACATATATTGTTTGTTCATCTCAGTGTCTAGTAAACTGAAAAATCAATTGATTTTATTATTCTAGTACCAGAACATTTGTGCAATGTGCAATTTTTGTAAGAAAAGATTGACACTTGGTGTCCGTGTATCGATACAGTATTGCCACAGAAAATATAGCGATACTGTGCTGCATTTTAAAAATTATCTTTATTTTTTATAAGGACAAGGATGTAGCATAGACCTATGCCACACACCACAGATGAACAAACAGAGAAACGTATGTGTTTAGATAAATAAAAAAAACAACTTATGAAGACAAAAGGTTTCCTTTTGGGGACATAATTTGAAGGCAATAATGTGCAATATATCAAAGAAAGTCCCAAAAAAATAAAGTGAAATACTATGCAAAAGAAAATCAAACCTGACCTAACCCTAATGCTTCTTCCCAAGAAGAACATCAGAGAAGCTTCTGGGGGGTTCAGCTCACACAGACGTGAGCGTCGCTAGGAGTGATACAAAAAGCGCTTTGGGTAAAGTCAAGCCGCCCCTTAACTCGATGAATTACAACCATTTGGACTCAATTAGATCCCCCACACCCCCGTTGCTCCGTCCTGGTAACAGTATCCACGGCAGCCCCCTGGCTGAGAGCTAATTGGCTGCGACTCTCATCAGAAGCCCCCGTCCTGGCTCCTCGTCCTCCATGTTTGTCTCTGCGTTTCAGAGCCATACCACAAAGTTGACGCAAGAAACCCGATATACACATTTACATTGTTGGTTTGAGGTATTTAACCTGAGGTACGTGTGACAGAGGACTTCCAGGTTTACATGATTCCAACAGTATCCCAAAGCTTGGCCTTTAAGGGCATTTTCACATCTAGAGTTTCTTTGCTTTGGTCTGATTCAGTTGATTCTTTTTTCACACCTGGAAAAATCCAAGTATACCAAAATAATAATAATAATTTATTCTGTTTACCCCAGTGGGAAAATTACAATTTACACTCTGTTTTGTTAGTAATCAGTACACACAGGCCTGAAATACACACACACACACACACACACACACACACATGGACCTGTTCATGCACAAATTGAGAGATGTCAGAGTGAGTGGGCTGCCAGTGCTGGACCAGCAACCTGAACGGTTGGGGTGGGGGGGGTGCGGTGCCTTGCTCAAGAACACCTGGCAGTGCCCAGGAGGTTAAGTGGCATCTCTCTAGCAACCAATCCACACTCCGTACTATGATCCGTACGGGGACTTGAACCCGCAACCCTCTGGTTCCCAACCCACCTCCCTACAGACTGAGCTACAAAATGCGTCATTACAAACCACGGAAGAATGTCCAGCTCTCTGATTGGTCGGATGTGTCTAGGGGCGGGAGCAAGAATGTAAATACAGGAAGAAGGTCCTGTGTACTGGGCTAGTGCATATTTCTGGCATCGCCATGGTCAAACCAGCTCATTTTATCTCAATAATCAGACACTGTTTTGCAAGCGACGTTACGACTTCTGATCTGAGACTTAAGGGGAGACATGCAGCAGTCACTGAGTTACCGTGTCATCAAGACAAATTCCCACACATTTGTTGTACTTGGCGATTTAAAGCCAACCTGAACAGTTAATTTTTA